>JAVJAQ010000455.1:0-13788 GCA_032362365.1 Zygogramma bicolorata | reverse complement strand
TGATCCTTTAGGTGTATAAACAGAGCAATACGGATAGAAATGAAAAGCCGATCTATCTTCATCTAGTATTCAGATGTCAGGAGTAACTATTCCCAAAAAATCAAGTATCTCGATGCTAGGGATTACGATCAGTGATAATCTCTCATGGGAGAACCATGTGAGATCGATCGCTAAAAGTGCTTCCCAGAAACTTGGATTTCTATTTCGTGCGAAGAAATACTTCACTTCTCGTCAGCTTTTGATGATCTGCAAGGCTCAGATACAACCTGTCATGGAATACTGTTCTCATGTGTGGAGTTTGGCACCAAAACATTCATTGAGGATTCTCGATTCTATTTAGAGAAAGGCAATTCGTCTTGTTGGTGATTCTTCGCTCACTCCATTGGAACATCGTAGAAGGGTCGGAGACTTGTCTCTCTTCTTCGATGCTCTTCCGAATTGTTATCAATCGTTCCCCCCTTGGCAATATCTACACGGATGACTAGACGAGTACATAATTCCCACTTCTTTGTTGTGAATTTGGAAACCTGTCGAACCTCCCTTGCTCAGCAATCTTTTTTCAATAGAACAGCTGAGCTTTGGAACTTCTTGACAAAAGAGGTTTTTCCTGAGGCTTACAAACTCCAGAAATTCGAAGCGAATGTTAATTCGTATCTCCTGTCCCTTGATTCACGCGGTGTTCTTTGAATATTACACGGATCCCCTTTCGTGTGAATCTGCATATACAAAAAAAAAAGAATGAGTCAAAAGTTACAGAATAGTTGAATTAAAAAAAAACACAATTACAAAATGGTGTAGATACAAGATCTGGCTATACAGTCAACACATACATACCGTCGAACGTATATAAACATATAAAAGTTATAGAAATCATAAAAGTGGGTGTTACACCCAAGATGTACAGATAAACCGACTGGTAAAAGTTAACCAGAACAGTATCGGATGACAAGAGTCAGATGGTATATCCAATCATTCCTACTTTGCTGAGAATGATGTTTGAGCAATCAACAATTATTACTATTATTATTATACTATTATTATTATTACTAAGTTAGCCAGAAAAATTTGTACTTTGGCCTATAATCCTTCAGATATGAACAGGGGACTCAGTTAGCACAAACATTCATACGATATTATGATCGGGAAGTCATTGTGAAAAATGACCAAGACGATTTCAATGTGTCCTACTCGACCTTTATTTATGGTACCTATGGAAATATTCGTTACATTCCATGGAATTCTCAACAGAAAGTTGTTATGGGAATCATATCCAACTTTTCATATAGTGGTGACTCACAGCACATTTTCTTTGAAAATAGTTCTATATTTATACATATAAAATATTCAAAAAGAGAGTTCCATTCATTATTCTTCAACACAGATTCGTCAAAGTTAATTCCCAAGATAGTGCTGATATATGATTCTTTTTTTTTCTTTTTGAACTAATTGCCCAAAATTCATTCAATAGAATAATATTCTAGTATGCAATTCAAATTCTATTCCATTTCTCCATTCTCTCCATTCAACATTGAATCACCATGAGAAAAAGTTATATTTTTTGTGGGGAAATCAACAACCCGCAGAACATCCCTGAATGACCATGCTAATTTTTCATTAAACTCGAAAACTTTTTTTTACATGCAGATTCACACGAACGGAAAGCCCAGTAATATTCAAAGAACACCTCGTTATTCAAGGGACAGGAGATACGAATAAACATTAACTTTGAATTTCTGAAGAATATTGTGATATAATATTCAGCTCAAAAACTGTTATTTTCACTCCCTTGACAGAAATCTAATCACTTCCTGTTAGTAGCTGCAGTGAAACCAGCAGATAGCCATGGTGATAACGATTTAAGTTGGATGAATGAAAAACATCAAATATTTTTGACGTTCAAAGAAAAAAATCGTGTTTACTTTTTTTTCCTAGAACTTATATCTAAATCACCTAATTTCACTGAACATTTCAACAGTTACGAAAAGATGCAGCCCTCAACATTCCTGTGATCACCCACTGTGACTGCATTAATTTCCAGGCGATATTTTGATTTTGATTTTGTGGAGAGCGTGTGCAGCGATATATTTTTCAAATGACTCTGTAACTCTTACTTCAATGGCCACTGCCGTGAATCATGAAAATTACGACTTTCTCGAAATTACAATTTCGAAAAATGTGACACATGGAACTTTATTTCACGAGGGCGATAAAATATTTCAGGTGATAAAAGAATTCATAACGTCTCAAAATGAGTTCGGTCAATTGGTTTGCTCCATTAAATTCGATCTTTTGACTGTAATACGGAGTCAGTGCTTATTCACTATGTTCCTTTTCGGATATGCACTTCGAATTGTGAACTTCATTACATATACTGATAGCATATTGAGTTATTATAAAAAATAGAATGCTTTTGGCAGGGAAATGAACTACCAACCAAAATATCCTTGAATTACCAGCTAATTTTTCAGTAAACTTGAAAATGGTTATTTTCACTTTCTTGACAGAAATATTATCGCTTCTCGCTGTAGCTACAATGAAAGTAGCAGGTAGCCATGGTGATAACGATTCAAGTTGTATAAATCAAAAACATCAAACATTTCTGACGTTCAAAGAAAAACATTTTTGTGCAACCCTTTTATCCTAGAAGAACTCATATCCAAATGATCTATATTAACTGAACATTCCAACAGGTTCAAAAAAATGGACGCCGATTACATTTGAACAAACTTCAGATCGGCATCCTGTTGAATCCCCAGAAACAGTAAGTGACGTGTTATCCCTTTGAAATTAGAGTAACACAATTCGTTGTGGTAAAATGCAATAAAAACAGTGTCAAGCGCAAACCTCAGCCCTCATCATTTTAATCGTTAAGTTCCAGTTCCAGTAATGGCGGAAAAAAAAACAATATTTTCAGTGTTCACAATGTTCTCATGATGAAGACCCAGGAAAATTTCGAACATGAGCTCTTCGATACTCCTGGTTCGCTTCCTGTGATCACCCAGAGATCCGCTACTGGGACTGCATGAATTTCCAGGCGATATTTTTAATTTTATTTGGTGAAGAGCGTATGCAGCCACATATATTTCAATTGGCTCTGTAACTCTTACTTCAGTAGCCACTGCCGTGAATCATAAAAATTACGACACTCTCGAAATTTTAATTTCGAAATATATGACAAATGGAACTTTATTTCACAAGGGCATTAAAATAATTCAGGCGATAAACAAATTCATAACGTCTCAACATGAGTATCGTTCGGTCAATTGGTTGCGTCATTAAATTTCATCTCTTGACTGTAATACGGAGTCAGTGCTTATTCACTACTTTCCTTTTCCGATATGCAGTTCGAATTGTGAGCTTCATTACATATACTGATAGCATATTGAGTTATTATAAAAAAATTGAATGCTTTTGGCAGGGAAATGAGCTACCCACAGTATATCCCTGAATTACGATGCCAATTTTCCATTGAACTTGAAAATGGTTATTTTCGCTTCCTTGACAGATATATAATAGCTTCTTGCTCTAGCTACAGTGAAAGTAGCAGGTAGCCACGGTGATAACAATTCAAGTTGGATAAATCAAAAACATCAAACATTTCTGACGTTCAAAGAAAAACATTTGTGTTCTATCTTTTCATCCTAGAAGAACTTATATCTAAATGACCTATTTTAACTGAACATTTCAATAGGTTCAAAAAAATGTACGCCGATTACTTTTGAGAAAACTTCAGATCGGCATCCTGTTGAATTCCCAGAAACAGTGAGTGACGTATTATCCCTTTGAAATTAGAGTAACACAATTCGTTGTGGTAAAATGCAATAAATACAGTGCCAAACGCAAAAAATAACTCAGCACTCAAACTTTTGATCGTTAAGTTCCAGTAATGGCGGCAAAAATCCCAGTATTTTCAGTGTTTTCAATGTTTTCATGATGGAGACCTAGGAAAATTTTTAACAGGAGCTCTTCGATACTCCTGGTTCGCTTTCTGTGATCACCAAGAGATCCGCCACTGGTACTGCATGAATTTCCAGGCGATATTTTCAATTTGATTTGGTGAAGAGCGTGTGCAGCCACATATGTTTCAATTGGCTCTGTAACTCTTACTTCAGTAGCCACTGCCGTGAATTATAAAAATTACGATTTGCTTGAAACTTCAATTTCGAAAAATATGACACATGGAACTTCATTTCACGAGGGCGATTAAGGAATTCTTAACGTCTCAACGTGAGTATCGTTCGATCAATTGGTTTGCCTCATTAAATTTCATCTCTTGAATATAATACGGAGTCAGTGCTTAATCACTATTTTCTTTTTCTGATAAGCACTTCGAATTGTGAGCTCCATACTATTTACTGATAGCATATTGAGTTATTATAAAAAAAATAATGTTTTTTTGCGGGGAAATGAACGACCCACAAAAGATCCCAGGAATACCATGCTAATTTTTTATTGAACTTGAAAATTGTTATTTTCACTTCTTTGACATAAATCTTCTCACTTCTCGCTCTAGCTGCAGTGAAAGTAGCAGGTAACCATGGCGATTTGAGTTGGATAAATCAACATCAAACATTTCTGACTTTCAAAGAAAAACATTTGTGTGCTACCTTTTTGTCCTAGGAGAACTTATATCTAAATGACCTAATTTAACTGAACATTTCAATAGGCACAAAAAAATGCACGCCGACTACTTTTGAAGAAACTTCAGATCTGCATCCTAATGAATCCCCAAAAACAGTGACGTGTTTTTTTTTACTTCTTCATTTAACTCTGTGACTTATATAAGGGTTTGACTGTGACTCCCATGAGTTGCTGCTGGCTAAGCTCGAGCACTATGGGATAAGGGGAAACCTCCTAGAGATCGTGAATTTCTATTTGACCAACCGTAAACAAGTGGTGTCTGTTGATGGTACAACTTCGCTACTGGCTCATACTAAATATGGTGTGCCACAGGGATCCGTCCTTGGGCCACTGTTGTTCACCATTTATGTCAATGATATATTCCACTACTTCCTTCCGGATATATGTATTGCATTTGCTGACGACACTTCGTTATTAAATTCGCACTATAGTCGAATTGTACTCGAAGAACTTATGGCGACGACTGCATCTAGAGCAGAACTGTGGTTCACGACAAACAAATTCAAAATGAGTAATGATAAGACCCAGCACCTCATATTCTCCTCTGATAAAACATCTCGAATGGATCCACTGTTAAACTTCTGGGGATAACTCTCGATGATGAATTGAAGTGGAATAGCCACATAAACCATCTGTACAATAAACTGTCTAGCCAACTATTTTCGTTGTGTAAACTGAAAACTATTGTGGAAAAAGATGTGCTATTGACTACATATCACTCCCTCTTCCATTCGCATATAAGCTATGGTACAATTTTATGGGAAAATTCTAGTCAGGCAACAAGAGTTTTCAAGCTGGGAAAGAGGACATTAAGAATAATCGAAAGTACTCGCTACGACCAACCCTGTAGGCCACTCTCCATTAAAAACCGAATAACGCCACTTCCTTGCATCTATATATACCAAACCCTCATTGAATTGCACAGGAATAGGGGAAATTTAAAGTTGAACTCAAACTTCCACAACTTTCCCACCGTGTTTGGCCAAGTGATGCCAAACAGGTTCAGACTGAAAATATCTTCTTCCAACTCCCCCAACTTGAATTTATACAATAAACTTCATGAAGACCTAACTAAGCTCAGCATCCATCTTTTGAAAAAAAAAATTGAAAAAAACTTTGACTGACATTGTTTCTATTCAATAGAGGAATACATGAACTCCACAATTAATTAGTCCATGCTCTGAAATATAAAATTGTAATGCCTATAATCGTTGCATAAGTGCTATACTTTCAGTGTTTCACGTACTGTATATATTTATGTTTTTTATCACTACATCCTTATGTGTACCGCTGCTGTTCATTTTGTATCAGCTCCTTGACCTGCTACTCGTGTAATTTATACATTTACGTAGTCAATAAAGTTTACTTTACTTTAACGTCGTACTATTTCCGCTACCGACGCCGGTAAGCACGCTGCCTCAAACCGGAAATTTTGCCCAACCAACCAGAGGTAAATATCTTCAACGAGCCCAACATCCATGAACTCAGGACTTTATCTCCCCTCCGAAGGACAGCATATCCTCAATATATCTTGTGGTCATTGATATATTGTCTGTGAGCTATGATATGCTATTTTGCTGCAGCTTTATGGGCTTTCGACACAGTATTTTCCTGCATGGTCACCCATCCAAGTACTAACCGCTCTCGGCGTTGCTAAACTTCAGATATCGAATGACTGACAGTCAACCTGAAGAGCTGGGCCATGCCCCACAGTGACGTGTTATCCCTTTGAAATAAGAGTAACACAATTCGTTGAAGTGAAACGCAATAAAAACAGTGTCGAACGCAGAAAAACCTCAGCCCTCATCATTCCAATCATTAAGATCCCGTTTCAGTAATGGGGGAAAAATTTTCATTGTTCACAATGTTCTCGAGAAGAAGACCTAGGACAATTTTCAATAGGAGCTCTTCGATACTGGTTCGCTTCCTGTGATCACCCAGAGATCCGCCACTGGGACTGCATGAATTTCCAGGCGATATTTTTAATTTGATTTGGTGGAGACCGTGTGCAGCCACATATGTTTCAATTGGCTCTGTAACTCGTACTTCGGTAGCCACTGCCGTGAATCATAAAAATTACGACACGCTCGAAATTTTAATTTCGAAAAATATGACACATGGAACTTTATTTCATGAGGGCAATAAAATAATTCAGGCGATAAAAGAATTCATAACGTCTCAACATGAGTATCGTTCGGTCAATTGGTTTGCTTTATTCAACTTCATCTCTTGCCTGTAATACACGTGAGAGCAGATGAGTTCAACTGAGATCGTTTCGGGACGGTAAATTCGATAGTTAAAGAAGGATCATGAATAACTTTTATTTCGAGGGAATATAGAAATATCAATCGCATAGTAAACTTTTGGCCATGAAATTTTGTCGAATTATACCAGCTTTTGAATGAATAATGGAATGGAAATATTTTCGTCACATGGATTCTGGTATATTCAGGACATGAGCATTAGATATCAGAAAAATGAAGGAATATTATACTGAGAAATAGAAAATTTTTTGAATACTGCATTGATATTTGAAATGAATAGTCATCTTTGTATCGGACAACAAAACTGCCCCCGTCGTCGAAATTTGACTTCTTGAAGCGTTTTTAGTGAAAATCTGTAGAAGATGTGATATTTGACATAACATTCCTTTTTTTGGCAAACTACATGGAAAGTACAATTCTCCTGATATGCAAATGCAATAGGGAGTGATGACAGAGCTTTGTTTATGTCCGAGAGCTTCGAACACAATATCAGCAGTAGTTTATGTTGAATGAGCATTCGTCAAAAGTTTGATTTTCATTGTTTTATATTCAGTATTTATATAATGGGTTCTTATGTATGAATTGTGATATATTAGTTTTTTTTTGATTTGTCAGAATACTGAAAATAAAAATATATATTTTCTTGAATTATATCTCACATAAGGTTCAGAATCCACGAGTTTACAACAGTTTACGATTTTACTTGCTACGGACTCTACCTCTTTGGCATGGCGTTGTTCCTCACTCAAATAGGGGTATGTCTTTCTGGCAATCAAATGATGTAAAATGCTTTAGTCTACGAGTTGATCATCCGTAGCAAAATTCTTGCATCATCGGAACAAACCAGTGCCCATTCGTCATTCCACACCGAGAGCATGCGTATAGTTTTGCACCACTCTGAGAGATTGCTGTCAGTCTTTTACTTCAGAGGTATAGTGTTCAATGAGGTCATTCATATAAAAAAAAATTGGTGACCCTGTGCCTTCGGTCTCTGTGAGTATCACAGTTATACCCACGATTCTCCTGAGGAGAATGGCATTTGTGAGATGCAGAAAAGAAGAGGGACGAGGAATTTTTTTTTTTAAAACGATACTTTCCATATTGACCGGCTCTGTTTGGACTTTACCCTCAACTGATCTCATAGTGGAAGCCATTCCTCCAGAGCGGCATCAGATGTTTGATCTCAATATCTGATCGAATATCGCAAGAAGACAACTTATGTCTTGCAGTAGTCGATCCAGGCCATGAGATCCTCCTTATTGTGTACGAAGTCCTGCCTTATATATCTATCGATCGGCAGGATTTTCCTACAGCTCATGGAATGAATCTCTCTTCGTTCCTTTTCACTCATATACCTGTTAGAACATCAAGTCAACTGAGTTCGAATGTACAACTTGCGTGTGAACATTTTGTAGCATGTGTTCAAGCATGCTATCATGCTATCGGTCTGTTACTCTTACGGTTCGACAAATATCTATTCTTTGGGATTGTCCTTCGACAAACCAATCCGGAATCAGCTGCCCTCTATTCAGGCAAGAACTGAATATCCTGGCCGAATGGTGGTGGGTACTCGAATTTTTTTTCCAGCGTAGTTATTCAGACCATCAAGGCCTGGAGCAGCATAGTTCTTCGAACCCTCGAGGGCCCTCCAAACTTCAGCCGTGATGATCGGTTGACGCAGTAATTCAAGCTAATGCTATTTGAAGACTTGTTGCGGATTGGATGGTTGCGGATACTAATAGATACCCTTCCAGGATTCCATCTGATCAGCGCCCGGTGGGTTTTCCATAATACGCGGAGGAGATTGAAATAGGCTAACTGTTTGTTCTTTGATAAACATAACACCATGGTTCAATGTATGATGATATCTCTTGCACTTTTCAACTTTTTCCCGCACTGCGCGCGTGAATGGTCTTCCAGATGTTAAGTTGCCCATCATACATCAGATACGAGACGCGTGTTGTCTAGCCGACTAGATCTTAGCCCTCATCTTGTGTAAGCGTTGCTTGTGCTTTCTGGAGGAGTCAAAGGTTTTTTTCCCCTTTCCTCCCAGTAAGAGCCTGAGACAAGGCTCAGTTCATTCAGTTGTGGCACTAATTGCCTCTTTTTCCACCTAACCCCTGGAGATAAACGGGGATGAAGATGTACACATGAGCATTCAAATAGTTTTCAAAGGACAATTACAAAATTCAAAGATTCATTGTATCGTGAGATGAATAAATAGTTCAGTCTCGAAATATTTCATACCAAAGGATATTCAACCATTTGGTGAGAGGGAATTTGTTACTTTCTCGAAGTCGTAGTTGAGTGATCGTTCGAATTGAAGAGTGTTATGAGAAGGTGTGTGTGAGCCTTCTCTCAAATCCGACGGTAGTGTACGCCAGTCCAATTTTTTACTTTGTGATTAAGGTATAGTGGTGTTTTCTCATTGGTGATTTTGTAGTACATCAATGCGGAATGTATTTGTCTACGATGTTTCAATTCCATCCATTTGATTTGCTTGAATAGGTGACCACCAAATCCACCCCCAGATTATTGATACATTTCACCCAATGAATGAGTTTTCCATTGATAGGTACCTATCAGGTATTTTCTGACTGAATTGATAACTTTCAGGTGATCTGCTCTTCTTGTAAAATAGAATTGCCGTCTATTTTTTCGAAATTGAAAACAAACAATGCTGTGGTGAGTCCGCAAATAAGTTGTTGAGTAGTAATTCAGAGTAGAAACCACTTTCGCGTATGTATAGGAAAAAAATAGTTCAGATGATAATTGAAGGTTCAGTCATTACTCACCAATTACATACATATATCCTGACTGCATGTGGGTATAGAAGTTTGGAGCGTCAGATGACACTTCACATTTGTACCTTCCTGTGACTTCGGGTTGCACATTCTTCAGCACCACTTTATAGGCGGTACTTTTTTGCATCTGAAAGTAAAGAAGTATTTGAATTACTTGGAAATAATCCTTCGATTCTCCTATCAAATGAATAACTCTTGCAGTTCACAATAAATAGCTAAACTACTTATCGTTCTGTGGCAATCACCTACTACGAATTATACACACAATAGTGAGGAATGATGAAGGTGCACTGAAACTCATATATCAGAAAACTATTTATCGTCGTACATATGAATACTCCAAGAAATAATCAACCGAAGATATAGATTCGAACATCACTGCTATATGTGGAATTATTCATCTTACGTTTGTGGAAAGTTCAAAACTTCTTCGAGTGAGAATATATATTGCCCTCAATGTTTTTTTTTTCGGAAAATATATACGCAACAGATGTTTTATTAGTAGTATAATCCCTTCATTTCGGAAACCCAATGAATAATACTAGAACGCCAATTGCACCACGCAAGCCTCGGGTGACCAGTTATCGCCATTGCAATTCCATCAATCAGAATGTAGCAAGTTTTTTCAAACTATTTCATGATTCGTCTCTATTTTTCAAATCTCTTCGAGTATTTTTTTTTGAAATTTCCATGTATTTCATTGATTTTTTTATCTCATTCCATAATTTTCAATTTATTTTTTATAATTTAATTTTTTCAGTGAACAGTTCAAGTTATTCAATGTTCAAATGTATTTTTACTTTGGTTGTTGGCTACTAGAACATAGTTCATTCAGAAAAAACTCTACTTCAAATAACACAGCAATATTTAGGGGTAAATATGTAGTCCACACTTCTAAACTTGTATATATTCCAATATTGGTTCTTGATTATTTCAGATTGTGATAAGTCAGCAAACCAAATACTACAAGGAAGGAGTTTATTTACTATGAAATAATGACTATCGGACAGTATAAATAGTCCATTGAGAAGTTACATTTGGGATTGTGTTTTTCAGAGGACGCGATGATATGTTTCCATGCGTGGGGAGAGGATAACCCTTGTCCCGCGGCCGCCATCTTGGGAAAAGGGGTGCAAATGGATTTTGCGCTATATCTGCCTAACTTTTCATCCTACAGAATAGCTTCTGTGCAAATTGGTTTGTCTTCCACTCAAACTCAATTACTACTACTACTAGTTATATTGAAAATTACGAAGTTGAGGAAAGATAAAAGAAAACTAAGCAAAATTATTAATTTTCATATGCATCCTGAAAAATATTTCAGACTACGCTCAACCGCTTTCGAATTGCATCCTCTGATCCTCAACTCTGTTCAGAGGGAGAGTATTGAGTGAATGCATTTTTAACTTACATCAACATTGATACCCGGTAAAGGAAACATCTGGGTATTTGGCAATTCCTTCGGGATAAATCTGTAGAACTCTTTCGCGCCCTTGTACCACTTGACCGTATACAAGGGTTCCCCTTCAAGGTCATACTTGCAATGCAGAGTCACCGTATCCATTATCTTTACCGCTGCTGGTATGGTGACAGATACCCCACTCAAAGCTGCTGTACCTGAAAACAAAATTGATTATCAGTGTCAATTTGCATTCGCGTTAACTAGTACTTCAGTGCTACAGGAAGGATTATGCGCTAACATCTCTCAGAAAACAATTCTCTCTTGATAGTTACAACGATAGATACCAAGCTGACTGATGCCAGTGCAAGATTCTTCACAGGAAAATTTCTTCCATATTTCATGGTAGAACAAGTGCCGGAATTGTTTTTCAATCAAAGAAATGTAAACACTTGCGAACCAGTTTGGGATTTATTGGTTCATCATCAGTGTAAAACAGAAGTTGTACGTGGATCGCCCGGCAGAGAGTGCGTTTTCTTGGCATTTGGTCAGGACATCACTATTCCCCTGGAAAATACCACGACAGGCAGAGCCAGTTATTCGCCAGGGGAGGAGTGTTCTATGGCCAGCCTCAGATCAACAAACTACAATGTAGGTAGTGCACTTCGTTGGAAGTTCATTTGATTTTAGTGACATTTTTCTATGCTCACTTATCTTTTTTTTTATCATCATAATTGTGGTGTGTGTGTTTCAATGACTTCTCCATAAGAAATTCACGGAAAGTTTCTCAGTGCCGATACTAGCAGTTGAAAAAACAATTTGCCCACTTTTCATTTGAGATCAGTGGGATTGCTTCACATCGAATATATAATAATTAAACAAGCAAATATAAAACGCGATCAATAGCCAGCCATCAGTCAAAAACGTCCGCTAATTATCCCCTTATTCGGATACATTTATTAATTCAATTTACCGGCCATCGCATGTCGAATCGAACTTGGCTCGAAAAGGGAACGAAGACAAATTATGGTCTGGCCGTTGCCGAAACGTTTAATGAAAACGGTCAGATGGTTGCCATTTAATTGCCTCTGCAATCGTATCATTCGATTATTGAGGCGGGAGATTCAGAGGAAATGGGAATATCAAGGGTGGTTTATTGGATTGGGTTTTTTGGTTGGGGAGGATTTTATTAATAACAAACATGAACATGTATGATATCAAATTACATTTGCTCACGTTACTCCTCAAAAAGCATTTGAAAGAGTTCACACCCATATTCTCGTCAATATCCTCCCTAAAAAAAATCAAATTTAGTTTAATTAGCAGAATTGATCTTTCAATGTCGATAGCTCATTATTTTTGGAATATACCCACCACTCTTTTCGAGATCTCGTCTCTTTGTCACAACTTTGTTTCGAGACACCTTCTTTGTGACATATGAAACTTAACTTGAAAAATAGAGAGCAGCGTCAATATAATTCACAACTACCATTCAACTAGAAAGAAGAGAAACAGTTTTAAATCGGTACTAATCATAATATTTAATTTTAGATTTTTTTTGAATGATGTAAAGAATGCTGGAGTAATGCAAGTGAATTAGGGATTTATTCAAATTGGTGCAACAATCTTGATTCGAGATGCTACTAAAGATTCAGTAGGTGTTCACAAGGATTTGATCAATTCGAATAATGCAATTGCAAAAACCTATCAGTGTTCGAATCCTCCAAGACAAACCAAGAGAATATCACATGAATGGTAATGGTTCGGACTTTCAGTCTTTAACTGAATTGAAACCCGTTGCTGAGATGAAAATACAAATCGAGTGAGGAAATCAAAATAGAATTTTTTTTGGTTGATAATGAAATGAATAAAAAATTTTCTTCGATCAATCCATCCTCAATTTCATTATTGACTAAAAAAATTTGATTTTCATTTGATTTTCTCACTTGATTTGTATTTTTATCCTTTCGTTCTCAGTAACAGGTTCCAATAGGGTTGATAATATAGACAATGGAAGTCCAAACCGTTACCATTCAGCATGGCACATTGTCAACCAAACATTCAAGCAAACGTAGAATGTCACATACCGAGGTGGAGAGGCCATCATTCACTTCGAAACTATGATTTCGGATAATTCCGTGTTTCACGTAGGCTTCACAGATATGTGGGATGCATGAAGCCCCCATCCAATGCCATTATCAATATTCTCTGTGGGAGTCATTGGCCTACGAGAGGTTGGAAGCAATAGCTTGGTTTCAATGGATTCGTTTGACATATTAATTTCATCTCAATTTCTCCCAGTGGTTTATAACAGTTGCATTTTTGTCATCATATAGTATTGAGGTTGCAATAGTTGCATTTTGGTCATCAGAAATTTGTGAAGGGTTTATAATAGTTGCATTTTGGTCACCAGAAAACTTTGAGGGGTTTATAATGGTTGCATTTTAGTCACCAGAGAATTTTTAGAAGTTTTTAATGGTTGCATTTTGGTCACAAAATAATCGTGGAGTCTTAAAACAGTTGCATTTTGGTCATCAAATAATGTTGAGGGGGTTGTAATAGTTCATAATCGTCACGGAAAACTTTGAGGAATTCATAATATTTGCATTGTGGTCAGCAGAGATTTTTTTTGTGTTTATAATGGTCGCATTTTGCTCACCAGATGATCATGGTTTATAAC
>JAVJAQ010000454.1:0-29801 GCA_032362365.1 Zygogramma bicolorata | reverse complement strand
GATACGTATTTAATTCACTATCAGACAACCATTCAATCTTGTTATCCCATTATGTTGATATATTCGTTATTTATGTATTTTGTTCATTCGTTACTAGGGAACGACATCGAAACATTGGATACATTCGAAAACCACTGTTTGATGAAACACGTTGATTTGACGTTTCATTTAAATAATATCATTAGCTCCCAATTCAACATTGAAATTACATATCATTTATACTCTCTATTGAATAATTCGGTAACATACACGTAAGTGTAAAACGTGGTATCAACGTTCACATTGAACCTATTGCATCCGCGCATGCTCTCTGTTCATAGCACCCATCAATATATCTCGTAGCCCAAGCTCGTAGTCGTTATCGCGAACGGCGACAGGTCATGTTGACGGTTGAGTTATACCCACTTAGTTTGTGAAATAATAGGTACAATCATTTTTAAGTTGGTTAGCAATATTTTAGCATTTCAAGTACCTATAATTCAAATATTCTGAAATTTCAGAATAATCACCATTACTTTGTACCTACTATTTCAGGAGATTCTCCACCATTTTGATTTCGTCAAAGAGTCTGAGGTAATAAGAGACAGAGGGCTTGACCAGAAGAATGCTCCGATACACATTTCTGCAAATGTGACCGAACTTTTCAATTGGATAAGAAGACATGAGATTCCTTTCGATTAATCCAAAACAAAGGAGTTGTTGCTGGATCGAGGAAGTGAAACATATATTGAAGGGGTTCTATTTCATCTTACGTTCATTTTTGAATATGCCACTATGGACATGGAGTTTGTATAGTGATAAAATGTAGGTCAACGTTATGAAACAATGTTATTGTATGATTATACTCGTGATATATTATTGAAAGACCACGTTCTTCAAAGATATAGTTTATGGTGGAAATAAACATTATTTATATGTAATTAGTTGAATAAATAAACTCGTGAGGTATACATTATGTTCTGAATAAACGTTAGTATTTGGGTCAAGATATATTTTTATATAACGTTGATGGACAACGTTTATCAAATGTATAAATGATGGTGGACATGAACATTATTCATACATTATTTATTAGATATATAAATTTGTACAGTGATATAATATACCAACACGTTGTAAATAAACGTTCAGATCGCGAATGAAGTAAACTATAATAATACGTTGAAACACAACGTTTCTCAATACTATAATTCTCGATGCAAAAAAACGTTACTTCCCGCGACATTTTTACTGTTTTTCAACGGTTGGTTATGTAACATCTTTCCAACGTATTTTCAACTTGCGTGTGCCCATTGGGCTACAGGCAAGGAAGAGGAGAAAGACAAGTCTACGACCCTTCTACGATGTCACAAGGAAGTGAGCGAGTCTGGGCGAAAAATCACCAACAAGAATGATTGACTTTCTCATTCATATAATTGAGAAGCTTCAATGAATGTTTTGGTGTCATATCTCATAAATGAGACCTATATTCCATAACAGGTATTTCTTCGGGAGACCCCGATGGCGAACTAAATCAAACTAGCCTAGAACTCCCTCCATCCAGTTGAATTTGTAAAAAAAATTGTTATTGATGCATCTAACTCACATTCCTTCGACTAATTGTCGAAGTTACCTTCATATAGCTTCCTCCAGTTGCATGGAATCAAAAATTTGCATACAATCGTCTCCCATGATACGATATTGATGTGAGAAATTCATTTTACTTGTCGGTATAGCAACTTCTTTCTGAAATCTGCCGTCGCATCGGTACGGTTCCTCCTTTCGATGAATGATTTTCTGATGGAAAATAACCACTCTCACCATTCACAGGTCGTAAATTACTCAAGATTCATTTTTTCAGAAGCACGTCTATTCATGACTGAGCCATGTTTCATACTCTTTATTGGAAAAAGGATGTGTTCGTGCATTGACCGCAGAATAGACTGAGAGGCCCTCGGCTTTATAAGATATTCGCTCTCAGGGCATAAATATCTACTTTGCTTCCTTTTTAACTTAACTATTATATCACTCCAAAGAGTTGTGTATTTGTTCTATTAGAAGACAATAATAATCGAATATACCTATGTTATTATTCATTATCAGATCAAAATTAAAGCATTCATTTAACTTTCCATGAAGAAAAAATTAATGATTTTTTGAAATTGTTATGAAATGAAAAATAGGACAATAAGGGTATCCTTACCTCTCACAACTAACACCTCTTAAGAAGAATGGCATTTTGAATTTCTCAATTTGTATTCGAGATTATTACTTTCGTAATTATAGTGCACTAGGCTGCAACGAACCAAACAATGTGAACATGCAAGCGTTGCATTTCAAACTTCAACCTGGATTATAATTCCACGCTATCTGCGTATTAGCCAATGATTACCGGTTTAGAAAACTGAATGTAGGTGGGAAAATATTGTGTCCAAGGTAGTTGAATATGCCGAAATATCCATACCAATTAGTCATATCGGTTGTTAGTTGAAACTAATAACTTGTTTCGCCTTGGTTCAATTATGGCTCAACCAAACTGCGTTTTGTTGAATAAAATTTGCAAATAAAATTTCCAATTCTCTAGCCAAGACAAATATAACACTCGGTTTAGGTTTTTGACTTGAAAAAATGAATGCGTCAACGAAATGTCAATTGAAACTGATGACAAAAATCATTGGGAGGGGGGGGGGGTTTAAAAAAAATTATGAAACCAATCGATAAATTATCATTTTTTAACATAAAAACATTGATTGCAATTTTTCATAAAAATGCACCCCTTTCGAGTACCTAATAGCACAAGGAAAAGTGTGATTTTTGCAAAAAAAAATTAAAAGTTTCTAAAGTTTTTTAAATTTACTGATAATCTGTTAGTATTACAAAAAAAATTATATATTACTCATATGAAGTATTTTAGTTGACAAATGAAGTGGTTTTTGTTTTATTTTTGTACGATTAATATTAAAGGAGATATGACATGGCAAAAATGGTTGCTTAACGAAAAATGAAGAAACCGGATCGTTCTGGCGTAAATATCTCGAAAAATATAACTTTTACAAAAAAAATGATTCCCATCATTTTGCAAGATGACAAAATCGGGAAAATTTTGGGATCAACCAGAACCGTTTGAAATAAGAAGAAAAAAGTTTCAAAAATTTTCAATGCCAATTTTTTAGCGCCATATGGGCTAAGGTGCTTGGAAAAAAAATCCTTTAGTGAAAAGTCAGAACACTTCGTCCTAAATATGTCCAGCCATTTTTGGCCCTATCGGGTAATTATTGTTTATGTTTTGGCCTGCTAAAGTTGGGTAAAATCGTGTATTCTTCAAAACATTTTCAGTTTTTGGCCAGCAGCGTTAACATTATTTATTTTAAACAGCCAAATTTTTCATCATTCATTCCAGGATAGTTGTATTTCAATTTTTCGTTATAATTTTTCATCTGTAAGCAAATTTGTTAGTTAAAATTGCCTATTTTATGTTAATAACGGTAAATGCTCTTTTTTGTCGGGCGTAATAAAAAAAAATTGGCCCATCCAATTCAAATGTTGCATTTGACATGAAATTTCGGCGATAACCTTAGCTTTCAAATGGTTCATGGTACATCTCGTTATCATTAGCCAAAAAAAAAGTTATGACCAAAAAACCTTTTGTTCCATGAATCACATAAAATTTTTATAGTTAATCCATTGGGACCCTCTATTTATAAGTTTTATGAACATTTTTCGTGCAGTTCTGTATTTTTTGATAATAAGCCAATTGAATTCTGCTGTCAAATTTCAAATCAAAGTATTAAAAAAAAAACTAAAAAAAAAGTAGTTTTTACGGTGTACAGGGTGTTTCAGAAATTTCTGACATTAAAATCGTAATCAGTGACCCAAAAAAAAAACCCGGTACCTATTTTCACGAAAATTCATTGAATATTGCCCGAGATATTAAATATTTATTAATTTTGGGCCAAAAAAACAATTTGTCCAAGTTTTACAGCGTTTTGGAGCTTCGCCCAGTAACCAAACTTGTTTACTCGGATACTTGACACCTTTTTTGACAAGTAAAAAATGAGACTTGGGTACTGTTTGAACGTTTTTGGTGGATCAATATTCGTTCCGTAGTTTTCTCGGTTTATAACCTACCACAAACGTCGTGATAATAATCCTTCAGAGGATCGAAAAAACAGAACACGAAATGAAACCCAAGAGAATAGCTATATATATATATATATATATATATATATATATATATATATATACTGATAGGTTTCCGCGGTCAGTTGTGTGTTGTTGTCGAGTTCGGGTTGAACCGCGTCTGGAGTTTTGTTCTCGACGTTTCGGCTCCGATTTTGGAGCCATTTTCAAGAGGTAAATGTGACTTCACGCTGAGGTCTCAATCTGCCTACTCCTCAGTTGTTGTCACAGGGGGCAAGGGTTTGTGACTTGACGCCGGGGTCTCAATCTGCCTACTCCCCAGGTCTCGTCACGAGTTCTTTCTAAGGTCTCAATCTGCCTTCTCCTCAGATCGAACTGAGGTATCAAGGGATGTTGGGTAGTATTTATAGCAGCGGGTGCTACTAAAGGACCGTCGGATGTCTTGGTGGGGACTGGGCATCTGGAAATTGGGGGTTTCCATGCAGTTGGAAGTCTCTGGCCGTCGTCACGTTTATTTAAGCAGGAAGGTCGCTTTTCGATTTCGATGGCCTCGCGAATTATACGAGCTTGTAGTGTTTTTGCTGTGGCGATGGTCTTAGTGTTCGCAAAGTCTATATTGTGTCCTGTCTCTTGATGATGTTTGGACAGAGCTGAAGATGGGTCTGATTTTCGTACAGCAAGTTGATGTTCGTATACTCTACTTGTCACACGTCTGTTGGTCTGGCCTGCATATGTTCTATGGCAATCAGAACATCATATTTCATATATACCTTGTGATTCGTTTACAATTTTGTCTTTGGGGGAGCGGAGGAATGTGGAGATTTTATTGCTATATATATCCGATGACAGTCATCGGAGATGAATAAGCCTCTGAAGAAGCTGGCCACTCGCGCTAGCGAAACGTCAGGAAGAAATTCCAAAGAACGACGGCCTTCAAGCCCGAAGAGAAGTAGTTATACTAATAACCTCGGCCGCGAAAGCCTTAACCATTTTCCATAAGCATTCGAATACTTAGTTCTGATTTTTTCAGTGTTCCAATTGCATTATTAGTTTTCATCATAGTTTCCTCTAACACGTTACTAATCAAAAACCTGCCTTTGGAAAATATAGTTGGATTTTATTTAGAGAATTAGTCCAGGCCAGTTCCGACTACCTAAACTGGGTTGATGGAATAAAACCTGTTTACTGTTTCTAGTGAAAGTGTTTCTTCAAAAGTTAGTGCATTTGATTGACAATCATCATGCTGTTAGCGTATATTTGAGCTTAATTTGCCCCTTTTGGGTAGATTACACATCTCACATACATGTTTGAATTTGACTGACGATTCTTTTATTAAAAATGGTTGTGACATAGTTTATAGAGAAATAGGATAGTTAGCAGATGCACATGTGAAAAGCATTTGAAGTGTTTTCTAACGTCAACTACAAAATATTAAATATTTAATTGTTAACTAGCTATGCACGGCATAGTTTCGCCTTCTGTGAAGAGTGGAGTATGAGTTTGTTTCTGGTTCTAAATGAATTGACATCTTACAAACTAGGAGGAGAATGCGTGATTCATGCTATGACGTCCTTAGGAATATGTAATGTAAGACGTGGAAACAAACTCTGTGGTGTCATCTATTCGCATTCTCCATCCCTTCAAACGATATTTCCGTATGGTTGGCTAATTATATCCTATATATTATTATGTCCCTTCAAACAATGATAGTTACTTTCATCGACTAAACTTTTGACCATTCATACAACCTGTTATAATACTAAGCACTGAGTTGCTCGATAGAAAATAATTGAGCCCGATTATATAAAAATAAGCTGGGTGAAATTGTGAAGATAATTTAATGAAATGTGTGAAAAATCTGGGAAATGTTGAATATTCATTTTGAAATATTCGAAGATTTTTTGATCCTCCTTTGAATCATCGTTGAATATTTATCAATTATTCATTCTTGAATATATTTTGAAGATATTTTCAAACTTCATATAAATAATTTCTGATATTTATTGCATACTCTTGAGTGTGTTGAGTATCAATTTTAAAATATTTTGAAGATGTTTCAAACCAATTCTTTCAATGAACTTTGAATCTTCCTCAAATCAATTTTGAAAAATATTCATTCGAAAGCGTATTTCCAGTGAACATTCTTAGAATAGTAGGTACATACTTATTGAATCGTCATGACCATATCTTTTGTGAGCATTTTCAAACTTCATCTGTAAAAATTCCGACTTTTTTTCAAATTATTCTGAATCATCATTACTGAATTCATTTCAAAAATATTTTCAACCCTCTTCGAATATTCATCGTATACTACTGAAACTATTTTGAAGAATTTTGGAATCTTCTCTGATTGAATTTTGACCCTTCATAGATTTCATTTTGAATTTAATGATTAATTTTGTAGGTGTTTCGAACTCTATAATGAATTCTGCATCTGCATTAAGAATATATTCAGAAATATTAATTTTCGGAATGTTTTCTTGAATCAGGATTTAATATTTTCTCTTAAATATATACCCCCAGGGGAAGCTGAAGACTGTGAGTGGATACTCCGAATGAAAAATGAGATTTTTTGTAAATATGAAACATAATCGAAAATTTTACTGTAAATACATTTATAACTCATTATAAACTTATAGTTGTTACTGGGAAATAAATATAAAACATTCGAAACATTCATTACATTTCATTTAATTACTTAAAAATGGTTACTCTGAATGAAATATGAAGATGTAAAATATATTGAGAACATTTCATTTCGAATGTCTTCTGAAGATACTCTTGCTACTTGAGCACTTTAGAAAGCAAGTTCCAGCTGATTCCAACTCCACTGGAAATGAATACATTTCAGCCGTTCTATTGAATAAACGACCATTGGGAAAATTTTGAAAATTTGTCCAGCCTCAGTTGAGAGGACTGTATAAGGTGAACTGACGTTCCCCGACTGATGTCATTCCTCGGAAAGTCGAAACTTGTGCGAGCTAAGGATCAGATACGTGACTGAACTAGATAGAAGTAGTTTGCTTAAAAGTGGACTTCAATTAAGACCCTAGTACAGACCTTATCCGGGTATGTGATTATCACATACTTTTTTATTATTTTATATAGCTCTCCGTTGGCGAGTCACTTGCCTAATACTGACACTTTGGATATTGGTTATATCGTAGTGATAGGACTACAAGAGGGAATTGAAGCAGACTATCAAACCCTCGCCAGTATTCCTCCTCCTCCTAAGGGAATAATATATGGCATCATACCGCAGAAACCATAAGTGAAATACTCACATTATGTATTACTCGTGAATAAAAGGGGTTTTTAACTCTTCCGTCGAAGAGTCTTGCGCCTGAAAGGTAGAGCCTTGTGATGAATCTATCTGATAAAATTTAGAGCTGAGACTACATACTATCATACTTCATCACAAAAATAACTAACGCCCAACGAAGAGGGCACGATTCGGCCATATTTTGGCAATTGTTTCCCATTTGATTATGTGATCACAGGCTCATAATCTCCTACAGAGAACACCGCCCCATTTTTGTGGATGAGGGGTCTTGGTGAAATTCGATAAATTTTTAATATGATGTAGATTCTGGAGACCCACTAAGAACCTTCCCCCCCTTTCTGTCTATTCGCTCTCTCACTTATCTTTTTCTCTCGCTATCGCTCTCTTTCTCTCTCTCTCTCTCTCTCTCTCATATTTTATTCGTTTTGAACTGAACAACCTAGCATTCGAATTCTTTACCGAGATATTCGTTTCCTGAAAATTGAAATCTTCAAACATTAGAAATCAATAAGATTTTTTTGCTTCACACGATGTTCCCTGGACATAAATAAATTTTCCTTTTATGTGAAGCTGGAAATGAAATATATAAAAATAATTGAATCTACATGAGAGTGTTTGAAACAGTAACTTTCAACACCTTGTAGAGAAAACCTGTCCATCTTTCAAGGTTCAGCATGACTTGAATTTCATCATATTAAAAATTCAGCAAATCAATTCAGGATGAGTCGCAATTTTTGTCATCACCTAGTGTTTGTCTCATACTGTAAATCAATTTCGTTCAAGAGCTGTTTTGAATGGTTCATGATTAAGTTTCCCAGAACGTCAAAGTATACAAAAAATACAAAACACTTCATTTGATACAGAAAAAATGACACCTTTGGTTCCTTTTTATTTGTGTTAACCCCCTTGAAACTGTCTGCCCCATTTATTTTTCATTGTCAAATTACCTCTATTTTACATTAAAGATTGTTGGCTTCTGACTAAAACACTTCATTCAGTATAGAAAAAAGGACAACTCTGGAATAAGTTTTTTCCGTGTTAACCCCCTTGAAAGTATCTGCCTCATTTACCATTCACTTTGAAATTATCTCAATTCTACATTGAAGATTGTTGGCTTCTGAATAAAATACTTCACTGGGGCCATTTTTTTCCACCTCTCTCCTATACGCGGTACAAGGTATCCCAAGGTAGGTCTAGACAACACATAATCGCCTTCGTATCTACCCAAGAGAAGCATTATGGCAACATTTCAAGGTGCATAAAACACTTCATGGAACGTGCGTCAGCAGCTCTTGGACTATTTTGAACAGCTTTATTTGAACTACATCATATCAAAAATTCGTCGAATTTCACCGAGACCCATTTTCCATAGGAATCGTGGGGGGTCTTTATTGCCGAATTTTGTATCCAGGCATCCTTGAATTAAAAGAAGCAGGAAGCAGGTATGAAAAAAGTCATAGAGGAAAACGTTTTCGGTTTCGCCAACGGGAAGTTGTACACAAAGTTTCAAGTATGTATCAATAACTCACCTGGAGGAAAAAATTCTGTCGAATAATTGAGTCGATAAATTTGATTAAAAAAAGGCACTGGAATGCAAACATAACGATTGAAATGTATTTTCGGTCAAATTATGAATATATTTTGGTCACATTATGAATATCGAAAGTTCAACTGATGTAAAAATATTGATATCAAACAAAATTCAACTGAAGAAATACGAACACAGAGAATTCAGATAAGATTCAGATGAGACTGATAAGTAACTACCCTCTGGTGATTTTGCGGATTACGAGCGTTTAATGTCCTCAGCTCACTCCTTTGTATTGCGAATGACGTAATTTTTTGCGGTCGGCTTGAACATATGTCCTTATTAAATTTTATCAGTTTCATAACATCGCATGAATTTGTCTCAAGAATTGTAATATTCTTTGCCATGCTCCTAATTGATTTTTACTAGCTGAAAAACATCGCATTAATTAAAGATTGCGATATTCTCAACGAGAATTGCAATTGAGGTCACTCTTAAAAGATCTCTTGAGTAGAGACGCCCCACCACATTCCAAAATTGAGAACTTGTTCTCATTTAATTTCTTGTTTGGTGATGGGATAGGTTTGTTTCGGAAAATTTGATGCTTTGTTTATTTCTTCCATACAAATATTATTGGATTCACTGAACACTTGTTGAAATATTATTCAGCTTCCATATTCAGCAAATAATTTCTGATAAAGAACTCTTTTTATATATGCCTACACTTTATTGTTGAGTTATTGCCTGTATCATTCATTTTGTAATGTTTCACGTTGATTTCTCTACTAGTTTTTATAGTGAATTGCATTCCTTTAAATCCATTAAAGTTATTATTATTTTAAATGATAAAAAACTCAATATTTTGACGAAAAAATGAAATATTAGGTATAAAATAGCATAATCAAACAATATTCAAATAAAAAACCATATCCCTCTGAATAGAGCGCGATGATTGATCTCAGAGGCAAATAGCTGTGGGGGGTTTTGTGGTGTCCATATTTTGGATGAGTGGTTTCGACACATTCCGGATTTCTACACTGGGGTGACTGAATACATCGTTGTTGAGAATATATGCAGCTTCCTTGAATTTTCTTTCGAACCAGTGTTTCCCCTTGTGTATGACCTCGGCTGGTCCGCTAATTTCTTGAAGTGGCCGTTTTCCTGAGTGGAGATACTTTCTTATGTCATTCAGTACCTTGACCAGTTAAGATATCTAGAAAGGCGTTTGATTTTGAATTTTCGTGGTTCCATACTGTGAACCGATGTGAACAGAAGAAGATACTCAATGCATAAAATCATTCAATGTATATGTAAGTAGTAGTCCAAGAGACGGGATAGAGGTCGACCTCTACCCATCTGTTTACCGGATGAAACTTACTTTTTACAGGGTTTCATAAATAGACGAACACGCCTATAACGGCTTGCCTATCAAAATGTGGTGTAGACTATAAACAGTGAGATTCAATGATTTCCATCATATGAAATTTTTTTTAATAATATTGATTTTTTACAAAATTGTATTCGTTTAGTGCTATTTTGTTTTATTTTGTATATGAAAATCATCACAACTTTGTTAGAGAAGAATCTGAGTGGATGTCGTTCATATAATAATATATTCAAATTCACCATTCCTCAAAACATCCATTTTAGAATATAATTCCGATGAACTGATTGAGAAAGGAAGAGTTATCTTCGGAATTAGAATACGTAAGTATATAATTGTATATTTTCTCCAAAAAGTTCATTCACCATTTAAAGAACTATCTGTCCTGACTAATACTTATTGAATTATGTATTTATAATACAAACTGTACCTCTTCTCTTCACAACCTCAAAACAAATATGAAGAATTCACTTATTAGAAAAACATTTAGATCAGGAGGTAAGGTAATTGTTGATTAACAAAACAACGCGATATTGAGAGCTGTCATGGATTTTATCCTCCAGAATTCATTGGTGGACTGTTGATTCAGTAATATACTTCACAAATGAATCCTTTTATCTGGTAGGAATCCTTCGTGTATCTAATACATGAATTTTCATATCACCTAATCTCAGTCTAACGGAAATTTGAGAGTGATTGCACATGTGCATCGAAATTACCGATAATTCTTCAGATAACGTGTATATCATGACTGCACGAGTTCTTTTTATTGTTTGAAAGTGCCTTCTTGTAAATACTTTTTTTTTAATTTTTCATGAAGCGCGTTACTCCTACCATATTATCAAAGGATCGATATTCTTCCATCCATATTTATACTTCAAGAGGCATGGTTTTTATCCTGACAGAGGGGTTGATTATACGATTCTGCTCAATGAAAACAACTTCATATCTCTGAGTACAAGGCGCAGCGTGTCGATTGTGGCATTCTTGTACAATCTCCTAAATAATAATATTACCTGCGAATACTTCTTGTGTGAAATATCTCTCAATGTTCCCTGACTTAATAACAGACATTCAAGACCTTTTTACTGTGAATGTGCAAGAACTAATATACGTAACAGATCTTCTGTATCAGTCATATGTCACACTTTCAATAGTATTTGTAAGGATTGCGACATTAACTATTCGACATTATCACGCATTCGAAAGGGTATTTTAGAATCAACATTCAATATGTGATTTGTTATTATTATTATTTTTTTAATTCTATCATTACGATCTGCCATTCCTTGATATGTAGTTTGGATTCAACATTCCACACGAAATACTCTTTCTTATCATCTGTTATCTTATGGAAAATCGCATTTTATTTTATGTTATGCTATAGTTTTTTTGTTTTGTTTATATTCTGAGCATTTCCTGTTATTGGGTGTAATAACCTGTTGAAAATAAACATCTATCCATCTATCTATCTATCTATCTATCTATCTATCTATCTATCTATCTATCTATCTATCTATCACCCTTGAGTCCCACATCTTTCTGAGGGATATGGTTTTGAAGTCATATACTTTGAATCTATAGTGGTGTTGGGTCACCAGTAGATAACTACTTGTCTTTCAGCTCAAATCATAACTTTCGAAATATCAGATGTGAAATGAAAAATGACATTTTCCTAACATATTTAAGTAACGTTTGTAATGAGTGAAGCAGAAATCAAAGATCTTTTCCTGTTGTGACAGAACGGTGCTTCATTTGTGACACCGAAGAGCTGAGCGTGTTGTCATTGTTCTTGAAAATATCCTCCTCTTCTGACTCCTTTATTTGTACTATTGGCGTGGATTGGTGATGTGGACTTGCGTCGGGTACTGTTGTTTTTATGAATAGGGAAATCACATCCCATGGCATCAATCTGGAAAATAAGATATCATTGACTAATATTTGTTTCCTCGAAACACTAATGAAAAATCACAACTTCAAAAACAATGTGGTTGTGAATAAATACATGTATTTACAACCATATACGTAATGCTGTCATTACTAACGTCATTGAAGGTTGGGAAGTGTCACATTACACACCTCTACTTCCCGCCCTCATTTCCCGTCCTCATTTCATCTATCCTAGACTGTATCTGTCATTTATTGACTTTATCTGACATTTATTTAGGATATGTTACGTATATCGTTTCGGTTAACCAGAGAGGTGCTTTCTCTCACTCTGTGATATAGGCCGAGTTCATCCAAGAGAGAGAGATAGAACCACTCTGGTTAACCGAAACGATATACGGAACATACGCCTATATTGGTGACGATTGTATACCCCGTAGTCACGGTAACAATATATCTACTTGATTATTCTGAGAAAACCGCGTTCTTCGTAAGTTGTCGTTAAATGTAACATTTTAGATATGATCATAACTAACCTCGACGCTTTGCGTCTCGATTAACTAACTGATCTCACGACAGGAATGAATCACTACCCACCTCGGTGTGTAATATATTATTTTCTATAAGATGCATTATTTCATTTCCTCTCTGTGCCAAATATCTTACAAATTCTTCCATTGCTAAACTGACCCTGATACAAATATATTGTGCTATCAAAATAATGCCTCAGTTCACGAATACAAATTTCTGAAAATTTGCTGTATAGTCTTATATTGGTCATGTGATCACTGATTGCACTCATATAACCCATATTATTCAACGAGCATGTAGGTAATTATCATAATCATATCTGAAGGTGAAGAAATATGCTGTACTTTGATCGAAAAGATTCCGTCATATTGAAAAATTCCCTTGACAAAAGTAATTGATATCAATAAGGTGAAGTAGTTGTTTGTACTGAGTGCCAATTATTACCAATTCAAGACTTCGATTATTTCACTTATATTTTTCCCATGCCAAACAAACATGATTACGTCCAGAGGGCGGAATAGTGTGCGGGAAAGGTACGGCAAACGTTCTCGATTTTCGTGAGGCTCTAGACGATTTACTGATTTCTTCGTTATGCACCTGCTTTTCCATCCATACGATCACTCGGAAAACCTACGGTACTACCCAGTCGGTTGGTGTATCCGATCTATAGACCTTACGTGCTAGTAATGTCATCTGGGCTTTCGATAGAGCCAGTAAGATACATTTTTTTCTTGAGCTTCATATTCATGCAATATAAGGTGTTACTGAATAAGTGTAAAACATTCAAGGAGGTGATTCCTCATCGAGAAAAGATAGGATCTTTCATATAAAGAAACTTCATTGGAGCATCCCTTGTTGAGATACAGCCCCTTAAAGGGGGTACATAAAAATTGTATAACTATTAAAGTAACAAATTAAGAACAGAACAACAACACACAGTTAGTATTAATTCAATTTTGAAAATTCACAAACTGTCAGCATAGCAATTTACTATCGCTAATAGCGATCTACTAGATGGATTAGTTTCGTATTTTCGCATTTATGACGATGTATCTCTGTAGTTGTTCGTTAAATAATTTTTTGCTGCGAACTGGTTTATTTTGGGCAAAAAACCCAAGAGACATTTTTTGTTAAGAATGAAACAGGCTATCGGAAATAACTTTTTGAATGATGAACAAATGATAAGAAAAAAGTTACATTGGAAATAAATTTTAGGGGTTTCGTTTTCCACCTCTTACAACCATGGGGTAAACCAAATAAATTACTGGCTAAGTGTCTTTTTGGTAGTACAAAACATCAGTTGATTTTGATATCGAAACTTTTTCAGTGCTCGTGAAAAAAATTGTTATACAAATTTTATGTACCCCCTTTCAGTGTCTGGATCTCAACAAGGGATGCTCCAATGGAGTTAGTTTATATGAAAGATCCTATCTTCTTTTCGATGAGGATTCACCTCCTCAAATGTTTTACATTTATTCACTTACACCACTTATAGTGGTGAAAAATCATACTGACGTCAAGAGTAATACAAACTACAACAATAAAATGCAGATTAAACGGCAAATAATGCGATATTTTGAAGCTATCATTCAGAGATCAATCGGTAACTGCCTGACTTATATTTTTAGAATTACCAATAGTCATATAAGAAGCATTTTCATTCTACAGAATAGATTAAAATATTGAATTCTCTTTGAAGAATGTGTAAGCTTTCAAGGTTGGGTAAAGTTTGCTTGAAGTAGCATAATTTTATGTACTCTTCGATGAAAAAATCGAGTGGTATGTCACTAGCCTCCGAGAGGCAGTTTTCGACTATTTTTCAAAGGTAAATGATAAAATTATGTTTTTTTTTTAATTTTCAAAAATGAAAAATAAATGGTAATAACTGATTCTTAGCATTTGTTGGATAGACAATTGAAAGAACTCTCAAACAATATACTTATCACCAGACCCACTTTCTCTTGGAGCGAGTGATATCACTCTTTTGATTTTTCCATCAAAAAGTACCAAAAATGGTGCTTTCTATTATACTCACGATTATTTTATGGAAACGTGGTGAGTTGGGAGAGAAAAATTATTTGCGTCTGCAAATACTTACGATTTCAGTGAGCCAAGATATCTGAAGGCACCAGGAATTGTAACAAGATTCTCTTCCCTCCTCAGCGCCAAGATAATTCGATCGGCAACATCATTCGATTTCAATAGAGGGAATATTTTCGAGCTCACGTTGTTAAACATTCCGGTCTGCTGAATGAAATAAGGGCATATAACCGTAGTCTTGACGCCCTTGATTCCCTGCATTTCGAGTTCAACTTTGAGGGACTCGTCGAAGCCGACAGCTGCGTATTTGGAGGCACAGTAGTCGACTAATTTGGAGACTCCAAGTAGGCCCGCCATTGACGCTATTGTGATTATGTGTCCGTGATCTTTTTCGATCATTTTAGGCAAGAATGCTTTCACAGTCTGAAAATGTCATCAGATAATTCGTTAATAATATGAAGATTGTAGATGTAATCAAATGTCTTCGTGAGAATTGAACATCGATTTTTCAGTACGCAATTTGGAAATGTTGGAATATAGGAAGAACATTGCAGTGGTGAAAGAAAAAGAAAACCAATTTTTGACCTTGAGTAATTTTGGTTTCTAATAGAACTTGGAGGTGAAGGAGTGAATTTATCGAAAAATATTTGTTATAGAACTTTTACATATCAACTAATTTAGCAGTTTCAGATGATTCATCAAAACGCAGGGTACGATTGGAAGAATGGCGTGCCTATCAATTTTTTCCTCAAACGAAACAATATTATTATCCATTTTCGGATTCCCTTCGAAAATAACTTTACAAAATTTTGTATTTCATGGGTATAGAATGTATGTTCAAAATAATTTTGAAAGAAGCAGATCCTCTCAACAATAATCTTCTTCAAGAGAATCTCCGTTAGAAAGATGTGTTCGTGCTTCTGAGCCGTGATCTGCAAATTTTTGGGCCTGACGTTGCATCTGCGACAGACATTCTCAAAGGTGATGCGGCAATGGTGGAAGTCGAGGCTTTGATTAGTGCCTCGCAGCAGAGAACGATACTTCGACCTTTGCCGCATAACCTTTGAGAATGTCTGCCTCAGATCCAGTTGAAACGTCAGGCCCAAAAACCTGCAGAACACGGCTCAGAAGCCCGGAAACACCTAGCAAGTCATCAACTACCGTTCGTGATAGTTTGCAATCTTTGATGAAGGGCTATGCTTATATACGTCGGTAATTTTTTTTAAATCTTCATTTTGATAATCTCAATACCGATAGTAAATGCACAAATAACTTCATCTTATATATTAAGAAACAGTTATCGGAATTGGGCATTGAAGCATGCTCTCCTGAACGAGTGAAATATACCAAAACTCGACCAATTTTTTCATGCGGAAGTATACACAGAATCAAATATTTCCACATAACGGATTGGATTTTTCTAAATATTAATGAGGAATGAGGAGTTTACAACAGATGTTTACAACTTGAGTTCAGTTTCAATATATGGAGGGCTGTGGAACCATTTGAACAAATGGTACTTTTCCGAACACGAAAGAAACGACATTTTACATCGTATCTACCTGAAAACCGCAGATTGAGAAACATTTAATTTTTCAGTGAGAATTTTCAAATATTGTCACAAAACAAGCGTTATTCAGCCGTTGCAAAGTAAATATGCAAACAATTCGCGATTTCTTGAAAACTGTCATCATCATATCATTTTGAAATGTAAATATATTAGCACACCGTGAAAATTTCCGTGTGGGTGCACTTTCGGTGCGCTAAATAGTCGAGGTAAACTATATTTTGTACAATCCCGCTGGACAAACAATGCTTAGCGTGCATTCTTGTCATATTTTAAGAATATTTCCATCGTATGTTAAAAATCCCATATGAAGCGGGACATTTTCGATCAATTTCAGCGATAAATTCCCGGCAGGACATTTTCGGGCTGGTAAATACCCGGTAGATATCGAAAAATACCCGCTCGGTCCGTGTATCTATAGTAACGATTGTTAAAATGTACATTTGTCATCTTGACAGGCATGAATACTGAATTTTAAACGTCGTTGTTTTAACTCCGGAAATATTCTACCGAATTACACTCGTGCATCAAAATAAACCTGATAATTTTCCATTCAAGCATGTTGTCAGTAAAAAATCTGCATTCGGTTATTTTCATATTTTGCTAAAATATGTAAATAAACTCATGCAGTTTTTATACAACATGCTTTCATGGAAAATTATCGGTAATTTTCAAGCACTTTTGTAATTACTTCATTCCATCGATTCCCTTCTATTTTCGACAATAGAAGAAATATCAATCCTCTTGCTGAAAAGAGACATGAATTTTGGATTCAGGCAACTAAGAGAACAAATTTAACAATGTGTGAAAAGTGTCATCAGAAAAAAAATCACAATAATTTTCCGATCAGTAAATCGCATCACCTTTTTTTCTGAATATTAACCCGAATATATTTCTGGAACGATTCTATATTTCGAAAAACCGGGTGAAGAGTCACTAGAAGAAGGATACGGGTTTCTTACCCCTATACGCTAGAATCTATTACCACCTTTTCCAAAAAGTATTAAGCATATCTAATATATCGAGCAAAGAGTTACATCTAGAATTTCGAAATATTTTGCTCACCCAGATGGAAAATAAGGCGTTGATTTTCGTTTCAAACGATCTTCAATTGGTACATATGCTCTACATTGAGGCTACGCAATTGAAATATTCAATATCTATATGAGCTTGCACTGATTCTAGAAAACATACATTTTGAACGATGTATTGCAGGTGGAATGTTCTCTTTGGGAAACCCCGCATAGAATTTGTGCACAAGATCTATCTAGACACACTATTATTTGTGTTATTGTCTTGTAGTTACTCAATTCTCAAAAACTCAACATACATTCTGTTATTTGATAGGCCAGAATTTTGGAAAACTTGACAACCAGCATTTCATTTGTGAAATGTGAAACAAATAAACTATAATGATTACAATTGCCGATGACAATAGCATTGTACATATCGCAGCCCAATTATTATTTCAAAATTTATTCAAATTCATATGGCATGATTATAGTGGTAGTTGTTATCTCTAAGTCATTCAGCAAGTAGGCATTGTTACCAACTCTCTACGCCATACCTTAAGGGCAGCAAGGTTATTCGCGGAGCCATCAACCATGAAAGGTGGCAGAAGTCTTACGCTGATACGACAGAGAAATCCTTTCAAAGAAAAATCTCTACTCCGTTTGTGAAGCGAACCCGGGACCTACAGGCGGACGCAAAAACACAGCACAAACTCCCTCGCCTGGCATGATTATTTTATCATGGCAAGTAATGAAGAGCATTCCTTAATAAAGCATTCGAAGAAAAATATCATTCAGGTTGACTGAGACGAAAATAGTTGAACGAACTTTGGTTAGTAATAACTCAGTCATCATCAACGATTCCTGTTCAAACAGATTTGAACTAGGAAGAAATACAAATATTTTTGCGGAAGTATAATATTCAGCGCTTCTGGCGGTACAACAACCAGTCCAAATTTCGGAATATTTACACCTACTTCATACAACTAGCAAAACACAGAGGTTCACCTTGATCTTTCTTGTTTTGTAGCAAACTGGAACATTGACCCTGATTGGCATGTGAAGGCTGCCAAGGATAACGCGAGTATTGTTGGAAACATTCCGTTGAATCAATTTCATTCAATTCACCCTCATGAGCATAGAGAGTTCTCTGTCAATTTTAGGCAGGGCACAAATTGAGACGTGTATGGTGCGTGCGAGATGATGACACGAGAAATACGACACGATGATAAATTTGATTTTATAGTCTAGCTCACAAATTAAAAATAAAAAAATCTCTTGATATTGGCCCTGAGGTCCTGACAATATATCTCCTTGCTTAACAACCAATCAGTCTATTTCAAATTTTGAAATTCAGCCAATAGAATCCGAATTACAGTGACTATTTCACTCACCTACGAAATGAACCAATCAGAAGCTCTAGTCAAGTTCGACTTACCGATAATACCAAACTTGACTCTTGACTCTGATTGGCCTATCAAGTTCGGTGTTTTCAGATTTGTTTACAGTGCATGTGACAGTTGAACGTCAAATATTAGTGATTACGCTGTGCACGCATTCAAAAATGAGTAGATTTGGGATGAATTCTATCGAATCAATCAACGAAAAAATCGATAAAAATGTACCGAAAAATACGAGGAAATCGAAGGAGTACATTTGGAAGCAATTTACCAGATTTTGCGATGAACGAAAATACCTATTATCTTTCACTCTGTTTGTGAAATAGTCTAATAAAATTCCACTCGTGATTGAATTTATCTCATAAGTCTGTCTTTCATTTATGATCTCAACTGAATTGATTCGAGAAAACACCACTCGTCCTGCGGACTCGTGGTATTGGTATCATAGATGAAGCAGTGGAAAAGAGTGTTCCCTTGAATACGGCCAGAAATAAAGAATCAATTACCAGGCAATTCAACAATTTTTGCTCAAACAGGGGTTATATTGTCGTCCTAAATATAATTCGTGGTAAGACTAATAACCTATAATTTTTTGGAATATCAATTCATTGGCAATCCCAATGCAAGAAAATACAACTCGTCCTGCGCACTCGTTGTATTTTCAGCTTTGGGAAAATATGATCCGGGCTCATTCGACTCGGAATGATGCCTAGAAAAATGTGCAAAAAGGTTTCGATAGTTATTAACAAAGTAAATTGTCGAAAATGGGGGGTTCAATCATTCGTGAATGATCTGAAAACCGTTGATCTCAGACAAATTCTTCGAGCAGGTTTTTGAAGTAGATCAAATTTCCAAGAGAAGTGTTCCAATCACCGACACTCCACCACTTATATTTACCATTTTAATTTCGTGGTGAAAATAGAGTTCCGCACAACGCTTGCTTATCCATTATGCCACCATGAAAATGATGGTAGGTAACACGTGAAATGATTGTTTTCGACTAGCGAATATCGATTAAAAAATTAGAAAAGATTATGGCGTCATCTAGACACCTCAGGGAACAATATGTCGTTGGGATAAGACAGCAATAATATTTCGCTTCGTGGATGTTTTCGAAAAATATTATGAATTGGAATAATAATAATTTTGTTGAATAAAACATTTTTTCGTCATCTCATTCGTCAAGAAATATAATGATTCATAGCAAAGAGAAAAATCCCTTAAAATTGTTTTTGATTGTTCCGATTGCTTTTTTCAGCTTTTTGATTATCTAAACAGAATAATTCAAAAATATTTCTTCACGAAAAAATATATTTCAGATTTTTTACGAAATGGGTAATGAAAATCTTTTTTTTTTCAACATTTTATTTGATATATTGATAAAAAATTTATTGAAAAACTGTGTTCATATTTTTTTAGATAGGAAATAAATCTCCAAAATGCCGGAGAATGATTATTTTTATATTTATCACATAGTTAAACTTTGAAGTACCTACACGCTTTTTTTGAGTAATGAATTCCTATCTGAAAAAGAACACGAACACATTAGAACATTTTTTAGCAAATTTTTTATTAATGAATCAAATTTAAAATAAACAAAAAATTTTCATTGCTCATTTTGTAAAGAATCTAAAATATTGTTCTTTTGTGACAAATTTTTTCCTGATAATTATAAAACTGTAAAAACAATCGAGAACAATGAAAAAAAATTCAAGGAATTTTTTCTTTGTCATAAATCATTGTATTTCTTGACGAATGAAAAGATGAAAACATTTTGTTCTGAACAGAATAATTATAATCGCAATTTATTAAAATTTTCAAAAATATAATGCCGGAAATTTGGAAAGTTACGTAATTGCATTATATTTTTGAATGGTGAAACAACATCGTGAAGAGGAAATTTAAAAAAATTCATCCTATTTTCGATTTTCAATTTTTTCGTGTGGCTATGCTTTTATATTTCCAATATAACGGGGAGAATGGGGAAACATATCCATGAAGATGCAAGGCTTACTTTTTCGCAGGAAGAGTAAGCCACTTTGTGAGTCAATTATGAGCAATAAGACTAATGCTTTCATCTAAATTGAAATCGATGTATAATTGAATGTTTCGATCTATACGGGAAAGGCAGTTACTTGAATCATGTTTTGTTTCTCAGCAAACAAAAAACGAACCTATTGATCCTTAGTCGGAGTATCGGGATATCCATCAGAAGATGATCTGTTTATTCAGAGCATACTTATCACCATATATGAAAATTCATGAAGAAGTTCAAATTAAAATATTTTTAATGATTACTTTAAGTAAGTTGTACTTCTTTATCAGTATTCACTGCCTAGGGAAGGAAACTAGCGATAGATGAATACATCTCAATTTTTTAAGGACTCGAAAATCCCCCTCTGTCTTCTTATGCTCCATAGCTTTCATTATTTTCTAGGTGAATTAATGGAATTATACTTTGAATCTATGAATTTTATTGCTTCGGAAAACATTTTACTTGGCAAAGAATTGCCTACGGTTGAAGAATATGCTGGGAGAGAAGGACATGTACGACAGCTCTTCTAGCTAACAAGAAAGAGTGGTTTACGGTGACCAAAGTAATAATACGAATATAACTGGAATTATTTTCTAGTATTTTTTTCTTCAGATTCAGGGTTCTTTGAAATTTCAGTCCCCACAAAAACAATTACTTTTCACAAATAGTGATTGAAAACAATTTAAGGATTTCAATTACTCACCCAAAAGTGTGCGATGATGTTTACATCAAACGTCTTTTTGATCAAATCATCAGGTGTATTGAGTAGAAATTGTCCAGAAACCATACCAGCATTGTTTATTAAGATTGTTACCTGTAAAGGAAATCAGGCTGGATTAATTTCACGTAAACAGTTCATAATAGTCTGCACGTATTAATGTACGATTAAAATTCACAAAATGAAATCAATCAGCAAACAAATGATCTACAATCAATTATCGTTCACCTACGAACGGGTACCATCTGAGTGTGACATTCTGAAATTCGTTCCGAGCTCACAACAAACAAGATTTTACTTTTCAATATGCATTTTTTATAATGGACACTTGATTGTTACTTCAAATTTCCATAAATCAGGGGTGGCCAACCAGTCGATCGCGATCAATTGTTCGATCGCGACTATGAGTACAGTCGATTATGACTGCGCAACGTACCTAATCACTAACTGCTGCATGCATTATCTTTCTTTCATCATTCTTCAATCGCTGTTTCATAAATATTCCAAAAAAATTGAGAAGTTGGTAGATTTCATCAGTTATCTGTTAAATAATTTCATAGATCATAGTGATATCTATGAAATGGTTACTCAATTTACAGACACATTTCAAATGGACCCCATGATAACTCAAAACGAAATTATTACTCTGCGCTGCAACAATTTTTTAAAAAGCAAGGTCATCCTCAGGTCTGGAAATATCCAAATTCGCAGAAATGTGTTGAAGAATTGGAATTGTGTTCTGGTTCAACATATTAATGTAAGAATTTTCCTACTTGAAACAAACAAAATATAATCATCGCTCTCGCTTGACAGACGCTCATACATTGGATTCCTTATAGACCAAGAGCCAGAGCCCAAAAAATTCTCTGAATTTACTAAGCCTGTTTTTTTTATGACTTATTGCAGTGGTTGTGTACACAAACATATTGCGGTCAGTCAGGCGAAACTGAGAACAGGTGTCTCAGGTACGCTATCGAACCTGCCGTACCTGCCGAGGTAATAAAACGAATTTACTAAAGCTGATAATCGTTATACAGATTGTATATTGCATATACATGAAAGTTACGACAGTCAGTCAGCTGAATATGGGGACAGAGCTGGTCAGTCAGTCGCAATGTATGTACAAAAAATAAATACGGTGCAATTAATTTACCACACTTCAAAATTTTTGTGAGGGTATTGAATGCTATATGAAACATAAAAAAAATGATCAGTTATCGATTTTGCGGGACAACGCCCGTCAGTCAGCAAAAATAGAAATGAAAATTTCGCGCGGGCTTGGCGTCGCAGGTGGCGGTTTGCTTTCTTCTTTATTATTTGATAAACGAAATAAGTAAGTAGGCCATTTAGTAATAATAATATAACAATATATAACAGTTATTATACTTCTAGATAATATTTATCACAACTAATATTTGCTCAATTTACTCATCAAAATTCTTGCTCCGAATCATCAAATTCGGCAGGTACGGCAGGTTCGATAGCGTACCTGAGACACCTGTTCTCAGTTTCGCCTGACTGACCGCAGTATGTTTGTGTACACAACCACTGCAATAAGCCATAAAAAAACCAGGCTTAGTAAATTCAGAGAGTTTTTTGGGCTTTGGCTCTCCGTCTATTAAGGTCGACAATTTCCAACTATAAACCTGATTTTGCACTGATATGAATAAGTAACTAAGAATAATTTTCAGTTTTATATTCTTGTACTGAAATGTGCTGTTTCATTTGAGATTTCAAGAAGAATGTAATCGCCAGTGCTGTCAGTGAACAGTAGATCCTGATATCACTACTTTGGTTCGGGTTTGAAGGCTGTCGTTTTTTGGAGTTTCTCTCTGACGTTTCGCTAGCGCCAGTGCCTAGCTTCTTCAGGGGGTATTAGGACTTCGTAAAGCATATTTATATGGATTCAGGTAGTTTGGACTGCTAATTACTGTATCTGTAATCGGAGAATTTTCATCAGTAGTAATTGTCGTAATTACTCTATCCGGATTCAGAGAATTTTCATCAATACTTTTCGCACTACCTATTGTTATGATGTTCGTTATTCTTGAACTATTGAAAATGAAATTCCATATTCGGTTGGGGGTCACAGCTTCCTCTTTTCTGTTGTTATTATCCGTGTGTTTGTGGATTTCTATGACCTCCCGATTCAGTTGGCCATGGTATCCTTGGTTGGGGGCAATGAGTTTCGCGATTTCAAACAGAATCCTATGGTTTTCCTCACTGGTTCACGATATGCGATAAACCCTTGCTGCTGACAGTGGGTCTCCTTTGTCTTTAGACGACCGAAAAGAGACCCACTGTCAGCAGCAGAAGTCAGCCATAAGTTGGCCATCCCTGCCGTAAATGATTAGAATAACACATAGGTACTCAAGATTTTTCAATTCCACTCTCATGAACATAACTCAACATAATCATTCATATTCATGTACCAGTAATCATTGTTATATTTTTACAACTGGTGAATCAAATTCGTCTTTGCCTACTAGGATACCGCAAACTGTAGGAGAAACGAGGACTGCTGAATCAGTCAAGTTAAGTATTCGTGTGGCCAACGAATGCCTTCCACAGAGTTCATATGAATTTTTAATTTTTTTTTCAATTTCCTATTTCGCTACTTTCCCAATGATGTATCAGAAATCAGGATTACTGAAGATTTTCCCCGGATTTTCTCATCCTACCACTTCGTCAAATACCATTTTTATATATAACCCTTCTCTTCAGTGAATGGACTGCAGTCATCGGAATAATAGTCAAGATGAGTGAGCCTCGAAGAAGCTAGCCACTCGCGCTAGCGAAACGTCAGAAAGAAAATTAAAGAACTACGGCCTTCAAACCCGGAGAAAAGTAGTGATACTGAAAACCTCGGCCACGAAAGCCTTGACCATTTTGTTAAACTGAGTCTTTAGATTGAATATCAATTTTCCCCACCTGAAGATGCTAACTTTCTTAGCGAAATGCGTCTAATATAAAAAATATCAGTTCGGTGGTAGGGTAAGTGATCTCTAAAAAAAGTCTCAACTTTCGAAGCCATACTACTTGATTAATTTGCAAATCAGACTATGAATGACAGAAACTAAAAATAAATAGATGGCAAACTCAAAAGTTTCAAAATTCTGTTAAGGCTATTGTCAGAAAAATAGTTCTGATGGTAGCATAAATCTGAGAATATTGACCCTAATAGCTATGGCCTTAAAAACACTCATTAATAAATCTGGCCTGTAAGTTACGTGCTGAATCGAAATAACCTTCTTCGATTTACAAATATGATGGCTACCTGCATCTCCAGAACTTGTTTTCCAACCATGTTTGATGATTTATGATACTCGATGGAACAAAATTGCATATCAATTGTGCCGGAATGTTTCATTCTTATTATATTTTCATGAGAATTGCTTTGTTGATAATGGCAAACAATGAATGTCTCGAGATTATTCATTTGGGAATCATTTCAGTACAGCACAAAAATCAGCCCAAACTATACAATTTTTTCAATCTCAGCTAATTTATCAAATACAGAAGGAGGATCGAAGTCCAATTTAGTCTGACGCCGTGCATACGCACATTTCATCTAATGTAGATATAAATACCTCCGAGAGAATATCATAGAAATGAAAAAAATTAAAAAACTGATAAAATCCCCCAGAAGACTTTTATTGTAATTAATTTTTGTTTATTTACCTTTTTATTATCCAAACTGAGATAATGCGTAAATGACTGTGTACATTCATCACAATTTTTACCTACTAGCTTTAACGTCCGCCCGAACTGGAATCACGTGCGGCGCTAGCAGACCCCGTTCTTTTGTCATCATTTATAGTTAGAAAGGAGAAGTGCACCTGAGAGTCATTATTACTCCCGCAAGTATCGCATTTACTACGTCACTCACTCACAGTTTATTACTGTTCATAATTATCGAGTTATATTTACCCAACAATCAATTATATATAGAGAAAAACTACTCACGTCACCGACTTCTTGTTGAGTTTTCTTGGCTACCCTGTAGACATCATCCTTATCAGCTATATCACATTTGTATCCATAGGCTTTACCGCCTATTCCTTTGACTAAACCTATTGTTTCTTCGACACCTGGAAAAAAGATATTTTGCTAGAAACATAAAAGCACAAAAATACCCGGTGAAACGTAAGAAAAAACAATGTTCATATGTTATGAATCTTTTTCTGTTGTTTTGATCCGAGGATACAACTAAGGCATGGGCTAATGATATGATTTATAATAATAATCGTCTTCATTATAAACACACATCATACAATTTCACAGTTGGGTTGACATCTAGTAGAATTATGTGATTATGAAAGGCGAAGTTGATTTGTTTTCATGGGCTAGCCCGAAAACGAATGTTTTTCTATTTATTCCAAGTGAAAGACATTCATGTTCATGCCTGATACATAAGGAATGTGATCATTCAAGTCACAAGTGCTAATCGAAACTGTGCCACCCCACAGTGTAGGTGTAGTGTGTAGTATGGAAATTAATAATTAATCATAAATTTTACCGAGCGCCATGCAGTGTCAATACTATCCAGAACGAATTTTTCATGAATAAATTTGCAGAGCCATTATTTTGTTGGATGGTTGACGCTATTTTAGTTTTTTCGTTTCATGTATCACTCTTTATTAATGTATCGGTTGTCCTTTGCTAACGAATCTAAGATTTGTGAAAATTTTGTGTCAACGCACCCATCAAAAACAGGGGCAATAAGGAAAATATATGATACAAGATCGAGCAGATTTTCCATAGACGTGCCATTGACCACAGCTATTCACAACAGAGTAACAAGCAAGAATGAATATATTCTAGTGGAATGTCAAAGTTCAAACGTGGAACAAATATGTCGGTAAAATCCAATAATTTTTTATATCCCAACATTTCGAAAGTAAGATCCAATCCCGGTATGAGGGATTTAAATATTGTCAAAGTTGATTCTACTAGCATTACCAGTTGCTGCACATCCAAAGTGAAATATACAATGCCTAAAAACGCCAGCTCTTCAGTTGCTGATGAAGAAAGTTATTGGAAATGGAATTCGAAGCAGAACGCTCAATCACAAAAATGAAAGGGGAACTGATACGTAGACACCTAGAAGTAGATAACCTGAAATGTAAAGAGCTTGAAGAAATGACAAATAAAAGATCTGAAATGTTTCAGTAAGAACTGAGATATTAACTCAGATGGGGGCCTACCCATATGAATGCTGTCGATGGAGCAACAAGATGGATACATAAAGGAGAAGATGTTTGGATCAGGGCACCTAAAATGGGGGACCTGAATTGCTTCATAGGTTTCGTTAAAAACATTCAAGAACTGCAAATTGTTGCTTTCTAAATACTTTGGTGCAGATGATTGAAGGATACGAGCATCCTACTACAATTTTATGCGACTTGAACAGGGCATTCAATTGTGTCAACGATTCTGAACCACTGAATATTTGGAGTGATACGGTTCAAGAGATAAATCGGGTGATTGAATTTCTTCCTTTCAAGTCAATCCCAAATTCAAGTAGAAGACGAAGCCACAGACGAAGTAGGACAGTTCCAGTTAGGAGTACCCCAGGGATCTATAGAAGGACCTGTACCATTTATAGTATTCATAAATGACTAAGAAACCAAAATTCCCGTTTTGAACTATATGGATATGGCAGTTGAAGGTTCTGAGATTTGTATAATTGTTTTTGTTGTTCTAAAATTGTTCGTTCTGTTATCCAGCTGACGAATATCAACCCTCAGAAGTCGAAACTTGTACGAGCAATGGATCAACGAGGCTTTATATTTTAACGTGTGAATCCCAGCACGGTGGCCCGGCGGGAAATCGAAACCCCGTCATCCGCTTGGTAGGTGGACATGCTAACCTCTACACTAGCGAGAACCACGAAATGAAGGTGAACTTGCTTTATTTGCAGCTTCCAGTATTTTTCTTCTGACGATGATCTTTTATTCAATACTCAAAAGACTGAAGTCATTCTTTTTCATAATAGTTAATACAAAATCGAGATTTTGAATTTAACATATTACTTTTTGATATGAATACTCGTCTAAAAAATGAAATCCTCATTTTTGTTCCTGAGTAAAAGTTAACTCAGAGTTCTCTGAATCAAATCATCGATAACTCATTCAGACCAGTCAAAACTGAACCTTTATAATTGGTTGGTAGACAGATACCTGTCAGAAAACAATTCACTACTGATTTATGGGCTAGTGATGGAAATCGACTCAATACAAGTGAAGGTCGATGACTTGATCGTGCTCTTAACAGGATTTTTTCAAACTAAACAGGACTGTAGTTACAAAATCAGAATGGAATATCGACCGAATATGATGAAGAATTTTCAACAAATCTTCAAATAACTGTTTTGTGAACATAATAATAAGTAATGACATGTAATAATCGATGATTATCGAATAATGAGTAAAAATCAGTCATTTCCATAATCAAATATTTCACCTCTCAAGAAGTAAGCAAACTGGGAGTGCGTTAAATTGTTTTCTTCTGGTAATAATCTGTGTTTGTTCAGGTTATCGAAAATATTATATATTTACCCAGCCGCGGTTATGTAACTGATACCGCTTTGAAAAAATGGTGTTAAATAAACGATCAAAAAATGCTTTGATAAGATATTCCCATTGACTAGTGGAAGTGTTGATATAGAGTCAGTCATGCATAGTCCAATTGCAAATTCCATCATTCTAAAACGCTAGTAACTCATTGAGAACCCCTCATAGAAATAATGTCGGACACGATTTACCTGACTCCGGTGGGAATATAATACTGGAAATATAAGACTGGAAATAATTGAATGAATCATTTGTAATTTATTTAGACGTATCATAGCATTTTCCAGTTGTATCAAAAATGCACAATATCTTTTAATAACGAAGAAATCAAGGGGTACCTATATCGTTTTATTGAATCGTTTCATAAATTAATTTCAAAACTGAAGACTCTCTCAATAATTGAGACATGATTTGGAACGACTCCAACGAAATATTTAAGTTTCGGTCTTTCATTCATTTAATCATCTTACAGTCACCATTCTCTCAGTCTGATTCTCCTCGTTAGAAAATTAAGTTGATTCCCCAAATTCATCGATTACTTGTATTGGATTCTCGCTCCTCTCTGCCAGTTCGTACAAATTGAATCTTAAGTCTTGACCGAAATATTGGTGGATGGCTTCATGCGAAAGATCAATTTTTGTTGATGTACATATACCAATCCTACGGTTGGAAGCTCTACTTCCTGGTCGCCCTCGTAATAGGAAATATGAAATGAAATCTTCGTCTTTTATCTCTCTTCGTCTTTTATCGTCTCACTATTTGTTTCGGAAATATTGAAACGATTACCTTCTCTTTCACAAGGTAGCTAGCACAAAAAAACTAATTATGAAAGAATAATAAATTTTGAACTCATTTCTCTATTATAAGACAGTAATGACCATTTGATAATAGTTCTCTCTGATTGCCTGGCAAACAAAAGATGAATGAAAATTTTGCCCTTTCCTTCGAAAATATCGTCAGATATGCAATAGTTCATTATTCACCAAGGAATTGAAGTATGATATATCGAGGTACTTCAATGTGCACTTCAAATAATATTCTCAAATACATATTGAGATCTTTGTATATCATGATTGCTAGTCATGCAATATTCTTTTTTCTTAGAGATCAATCGAGAGGAATGGTTCCATATCCTCACACATGAAAAAAGTGGACTTTTTATAAATCTTTCCGATATATTGAGATACTTCTCTTCAAATACTCATTGAGATTTTTGTATCTCATGATTGGATATTTCAAGCCATTGAGTACCTGATATGAGGACCATAATAAATTTGTGTACCGATTCTAATATTCTCGATTCCCCCGCAACCAATGAATTAATTCAGTTATTTGTACCAATATCATTCATTACCAGCTTGAAAAAGCCTAATACTGATATATTAACAGAATTTATGCCTTCGAACATGATATTGTTGGCAAGGAATAGTGACCAAACTTTGACAAGGTGTTATATTATTCGATATCACGAAATGTTTTTTTTTGTTGTCTCATTTAAGTGGCATATTGCCGGTATATACAATGGATACAGACAGAGCCGTTGACAGCGTATTTATTGATCTGGGACAAGGGCGTAGCCAGGATTTTGTTCAGAGGGGGGCAGGAAAGGAAAATCTAGTAATAAGTATGATACAAATGTTTAATAATGATATATATATATATATATATATATATATATATATATATAAATATATATATATATATATGTATGAATGTATATGGTT
>JAVJAQ010000453.1:0-36500 GCA_032362365.1 Zygogramma bicolorata | reverse complement strand
TGTAGCGCTTAGTGTTCTCTTTAAATCGACTTCAAGAGAACCAAATAAAAACAGAACAAAAAAATTACAAAAACTAAACTCTTTACCTTGTATCAATTATCATTGAATATTTGGACAGTTGCCGCTAACCTTTAGAACAGTGGAGAAGGGAGTGGTTCGATTAAATGTTTATTAATGGGCGCCACATGATTTTCAACTGTCCAAACCAAAAGTTGTTATATTAGCATCACATACAAACCATGAATTATGGGAACTAACAGGAGAGCAATTGACAACAAGGCTAAAGTGAAATGACAAGTGTATTAACATATGAATTCACATAAAGACTATAAACACCCTGTATACTAGACAAATGAATTTGGTGTTCAGCAATAGACAACAAGGCTAGAGTGAGATGACAAATGTAAAATCAACTTATAAATTCACACAAGGTTCTTACCACAAGTGTATTAACATATGAATTCACATAAAAACTATAAACACCCTGTATACTAGACAAATGAATTCGGTGTTCAGCAATAGGCTAGCGTGAAATGACAAATGTGAAAATAACTTATGAATTCACACAAGGTTCTTACCACCCTGTATATGACACCAAAGGAAATATATATGTTCCGCAGTAGAACGCAAAATCTAATAAGCGGAGATTAACCGTCAGCTTTTGTTACTGACTGTTTCCAATTCTACTTCTTTTTCCCCCTTGACCGGAGCTTAAGCTTAAGCGCAGGTGTGTATGTACGGGCGCAAATAAAAAAAAGTGTACTGGCGCAAATTCCTAAAAAAAAACTTATGAAAATCTCCGCTTTTCATACAATCACTAAGGCGAATATTATTATGTAAAAAAAAATGATGAGAAAACGAGAAACTTTCCGCTTATTGTTAGGTACTTGCGTAAAGGCTTGAATCCGGAAGACCTTCAGGAGTTGTGGTGCCAAGAATGTCGACCAACTCGTCAAATCAGTCCATAGAGGTGGCTCGCTGGCAGTAAAATTTGGTGAATTGGTAAGATTGAAACCCGACCATAAAACCCTTTCAAAAAAAAATAAAATTCGTTGAATTTTTCTGAATACCGACGAAAATGAATGAAGTCATCATAGCCTATATTGAACATTTGATTAAATAAACTCTATATAATAATCTGCACTCCAACCAACAAGACGCAAAAAAATAGTTGAGATCAATTGATCACCCTGTATACACAAGTCATGAGGTATTGCATAAAAGTGCATACCAAGAATGATGAGAATGAGTGAAGCTATGGATCGATTAATTGCAACCGAAGTATATAATGATCGGTAACTCAATATGATAAAAAAAAACAGCACAATTGATCACCCTATATACTAGGAGCAAATAGGTATCGCATACGAACGCATATCAAGTGAACACCTCTTCCTTACTGACACGAGTGAAGTACCCATTGAGATGACCCTGTATATCGTAGGCATTGACTTAAAATTTGGCGTAAAATTTGTACAAAAAAAAATCATCTTATCAATTATTAAAATCAGTCCTAGTTAACCACAACTTACTATCCACCCTGTATATCATTAGTATCCGTGGTGCGAAAATGCAAAAAAAAGAATCAATATATATATTCAAGAATAATCATAAACTACTCATTATATAAAAAAAACATTGAAAACTGTCGATGAAATCAGTTTGTATTCAAGTAGTACATTGAACAAGAACTGCTTGACCCTGTATAAAAAATACTCTCAATTGAATATTTGAATATATTTATCGTATGATATCACCGCAGAATATAAAATTCAAACTTCCTAGTGAACAACAAAAAAAATTATAAACGCCTGAAATTCGGTATATTATAATCAGAAGTAGAATAGATCCATATTCAGTGAAAGTTTCACTAGGTAGGCCGCTAATAAGAAACCAATTCTAGGAGATCAAATTTGAATAGTTTCTCCTGATACAAAATAAATTAAGTTACACCCTGTACCTCGACAAATATTATAAATATTTTCTCGAGCCGTAAGCCCAGTGAAAAATTATTCCATCGTGGCTGATGATGGTGATTTCATCAAAATTTCAGTTTACAGAAACACAATAGACTCTTAGTGTATTATTGTGAAATTCAGGAATTTTCTATTAACTAACGTTCAGGAAAACTATTCTATAACTACAGCAGCCGAATCAAAAGTAGTTTTATTTTAACATCTGAAGAGGAACAAAAAAAATAAAAATAAAATCATCCCTACCTTTCAAAAAGGGTTTTATTTGCAGTCCAGTCAATTCTGATGGAATGATAACCAATTCTGGGGTTTTCGATGGAAAAATATCCCAATTCCTTTCTCCAAGTAATTTCACGATCGTTTTCTGTATTATCGAAGGAAAACTTCTGAAATTGCGAAACAACGTTCGAAAACCAGACCTACCGAAAATAAAAAAACTTTTCATACAAAAAAAAACTCCACACAAAAACCCACCGTTCGTAATATCTTCCGGTACCATCAACCAGGAACGTCTTATCTCAACTAAATTCGTCAATTACGGGTAGCAACAGCATTGATGAGGAACTGCATGGAAAGAAAAACTGCATGAAATTTCGACGAGAAAAAAAAAATCAACCAGACTCACCGGTTCGGCCCTTTAAATCCCTATAACAGGACGTGATTGACCTTTACAAAAAAAAATCTCACAATCACACGAGACAACAAAGGTACTTCAATCACTTCGTAATTTTTCGAAAATGTAAATCCCCACTCTAGGGTAGTAATAATGATTACTCAATCACTTTCGAAACTTGGGACCGATCTAGTACGTTCGATGCTTTCTAACAAAATGGCATCAATTTCATCCAGCTAACGTCGTATCGAAACTTTCGGCAACCTATTTCAAAAAAAATATCGGTAATGGATTCCGAATAATTCGTACTAGTCAATTCCTGCAAACAATTCCGTGGGAAGTTGAGAAATTCCTGAGTAGATGGCGGCAGCAAACGAATGCGTCTCTACTCCAATGCAACACTACCGTCATTGGTGTTTCTATCAATATCTAGCTATCGATATAAACGACCTACAATTCACGTGAGAAGATCCATCTTTCGATGAGCCGAAAAATCACATGGGTAACTGACAATAGCTCAAGTCCTGCTAGGGCCAGGAACCTACCACAACCTTTCGATCCGAGAGTGCGCTGCTCTCAAGACGAAACAACAAATAGAATGACAGGTCAGCTGTGTAACCTATCGGAAGAACTAAAATAAACAAAACAATATAGGAGGTTAGATGAGAAATGCAACAATATCTCTAAATATACCAATTCAGGATGTAAGAGGAATATAAACTATCAAGATACGTAAACTTCTGGGAAACATAACAGGTAAGGCCGGATTTTTCAAAAGTTGGAAACGTACTTCTGAAGTGAATCGTGTTTTCGTTTCACTTTGCAGGTTGTCCCGTTACGAATCAGTTCTCGCTATGGGGAAACAAGTAACGATATCATGGGTACTAAAGAAATGTCTGCTGACTACAGTTCGTTCCGATATTGAAGATAGTATAATTAGATAGTAAAATAATGAATAAACGAATAGGAGTAAAATAAAAGTGTTACATTCCCCCCTCACCCCGGTAAATTTTCACTAGCGCTAGCTGGTTTCAGATCCTTGATGTTCCATACACCTTTAGATGTACCATCTGAATCCACTAGCTCATATGTCCAAGTAGATACTCTCCTCTTGATTTGAAACGGTCCGATGTACTTTGGAGCTAGTTTACTACTGTAATATTTGGAAGCGTCAGACAAAACAAAATTCTTCCTCCATACCAATTGGTTTGGCAGAAACTCTTCAGGTCGGCGACGGAGGTTGTATGTTCTTGAACTCCTTTCTGCTGCCTTTTCCAATCGGATTCTGACTTCGTTAAACAGTTTCTTGAAACCTTCCTGCCTGTACTGTTCTTTCTCCTCATCCGTCCTCCTCTGACCGACCACTTCAGCCAGCCTCTTTTTATTGTAGTTACTTCCATTTAGTATCATCTCCCTGCCGAAATTGATGAAATATGGGGTATTACTCGTTGATTCGTGGACAGCGGTTCGAGTAGCACACGCAATTTTAGCTAAGTTGGTATCCCATTGACGGTGATTATCCGACACGTAAACCGCCAACATTCGCTTCAACGTTCGATTATAACGTTCCGTTGGGTTAGCTTGCGGGTGGTAGTAGGCATTGTACCGGATTTTCACCCCATACTCCAACATTATATTGGTAAACTTAGCTGACCTATACTGCGGCCCATTATCACAAATGAGAAGGCGAGGAACACCAAACAGTAGAAAAATCCCTTCTTCGATTGACTTCACTATCAAAGACGCAGTAGCTGACCGGAGAGGAAAAACTAAAGAAAATTTGCTGAACAAATCTGTTACTACCAGAATATACTGGAAACCCTGAGTCGATCTAGGTAAGGGCCCCATTATATCCGTCGAAATGATCTCCCAGGGTTGCGACGCTTGTGGTTGAGGAGTCATATGACCACGAGGACCTTGTTGCTCTCCATTGTGAGCAGCACAAACTGAACATTTTCGGATATACTTCACCACATCACTTCTGAGTTTCGGCCAATAATACCTTTCAACAATCCTTTCATAGGTTTTGAATACTCCCATATGACCAGAGGTAGGGGGATCGTGAGCTTCTTTGATCACGGAGTTCCTGCGGTTCTTCGGAACAACTTCCTTCCAATTGTCTAACTCACCTCCCAACCCAAAAGGAGAGGTTTTGATATGTTTGAATAAACGACCCTCATGCAACCTCCATTGAGGATATTTCAGAGGTTCAGCAGACACCCTTACCAACATACCCTGATACCATGGATCATCTGTAGCCACGAACACTTCATCCATACTTGGTAATAAACGAGAGAGCGTGTCCGGCACTATATGCTCCTTCCCCTTACGATGTATAATTTTGAAATTATATTGTTGTAGGCGGATCGCCCATCTTGCCAACCTTCCAGTGGGGTCTTTGAGGTTATGAAGCCACACCAAGGAATGGTGATCGGTGATGACGGAGAAAGGGACGCCCTCCAAGTAAGGTCGTAGTTTCTCTATTGACCATAGGACTGCGAGACACTCTCTCTCTGTGGTTGAAAAATTCCTCTCCTGTTTAGTCAGGGATCTACTCAAGTAACTGATGACCTTGTCCCCCTCCGGATGAGTTTGTATCAATACAGCTCCAAGACCGTACCCAGAGGCATCGCATTGGACTACAAACGGCAAGCTATAGTCGGGGCAATTCAAAACTGGAGCAGTAACCAAGCACTCTTTAATTGTTTGGAACGACCTCTCACATTCAGGAGTCCATATAAACTTCCGAGATTTTCTCAACAGTGCAGTTATAGGTGATAACAAAGTAGCAAAATTTGGTATAAAGCGCCGGTACCATGAAAATGTGCCGATTATACTCCTCACTTCTTTCACCGTCTTGGGGGCAGGTAGCTGCAGCATGGCTTGGACTTTGTCCGGATCGACATGGAGGCCATTTTTATCGATGACGTACCCTAAATAACGCAATTCTCTTCTGCAGAAGTGACATTTATCAAAACTAACTGTGAGTTTAGCCTCACGCAACCTACGAAATACTTCTCCCAATATCCTCAGATGATCCTCAAAGGTCTGGGTGACGATCACGATGTCATCCAAGTAGACAAAAACGTGTGGCTCGAGATCCGCCCCTAGTACTTGGTCGATCAAACGCTGCCAGGTAGCAGGCGCATTATGCAAGCCGAACGGCATGCGTTTAAACTGGAACAAGCCTCTTCCTGGAACGGTGAAAGCCGTATAAGGTCGAGACTTCTCGGCCACTGGGACTTGCCAATAGGCAGACTTGATGTCGAGTGTGGATAAGTAATGAGCATCACGCAGTTTATCTAGGGTACTTGAAACGTAGGGTAAAGGGTATCCATCCCGTTCACTGACTGCATTCAATTTCCTGAAGTCGACGCAAAATCGAAAGCTACCATCCTTCTTTCTTACCAACAATATCGGAGAGGACCACGCGCTCTTTGACTTCTCAATCACCCCCAACTTCAACATCTCTTCGAGCTCTTTGTCGATAACCTTGAACCACAGGACTGACGGGATAATATCTCTGTTTAATTGGTGGTGAGTTAGTCACTATTGTGTGTTCCACCATATGGGTGCAACCTAATTCAGTACCCATGAACTTCAAATTCCGTTGAACCAGTTCTTCCAGTTCAGAACTTTCCGCAGGCGTCAGTAAATCGTGACTTCGGAGATGGTCTACTTCGTCAATTGTCACAGGTAGATCCGAAAAGCACCATTCGTCATGCCGCAGGTCAGGAACTATACCCATTAACCTCCAGAAGTCAGCACCCAAAATTAAAACATGAGGAACCTCTAAAACCACCAAAACTTTCATTATTCTAACCCGGTCTCTAACTCGAAATGGCACCGTACACTCCCCAGCACTCTGACAAGCTTGCCCGTTAGCAACTTTACAAGTAATTTTTCGGTTTCCATCAAATTCCAGTCCCATATCCTTGAGCAGCTTCCATCCTTGACTTCCTATAATAGTAGTGGAGGCACCTGAGTCCAGTAGTCCTAACAAGGTAACACCCAAAATGCTGACCTTCAGATATGGCCTCTCATCATGGTCTGCGTGATCCAAAATGTAATCTAAAACTGGCTGCAGAACTTTCTTGGTCGAAAAATTCTTCCAGACACCCCTAATTCGACCACTCAGGAACGTCTGACCCCGTTTCCCTCCTTGGAGCAAGTTGGGCAAGTTTTAGTTGTGAAGCCTTCCGCCTTGCACTTGAAACAATGAGTTTTCTTTGGGAGAGCACAACCAATAGCCCTATGACCGACTTGGTTGCATCGGTAACAGGTAACCTGTCGACTAGTTGAAGGACTCGGTGTATTTGAGACTATGTCCAAACGTTCCAAGTTTTCCGCTACTTCCACAAAAGCAAGATCTTTTTCGAGAATATTCATTTTCCGGGAAGGTGGTTCAACGTAATTATTTATTGCTTCACGTCTTGCTTCCATTTTCCTACAAATAAATCTCAACTCATCTATTGAGGTGGGGAGAGGATCTCGGAGTCGATCCTGATAAAACGGATGCAGGTTTCTCACAATGATGGAGAGCTTTACCTCTTCGTGCACTGGACACCTCAGCCTACTGAAATAACTAGACATCACTGCCAGGTATACTCCAATCGATTCAGATGGATGTTGGGTCCTCTTCCGTAATTCTTCAAACAAAGCCTCATTATGGTTAGAAGATAAATATTCTTGACGGAATTCCTCTACGAGCTCTTCCCACGAATTTACCCTGCGTCGGCACTCCTTATAAAATTGGTACGCCTTATCAACGAATAAATCCAAACCAGACTCCAATAAAACCTCAGGAGGCACATTCCTGGCTATGCGTAACTCTTCGACCATCTCGAGGAAAGCAGATACAGAAGTTGACTTGGAATTTCCAGAAAATTTTTCGATTGTCCACTTGTGTGGTGGTATCATTTTCGCATTTGACCCAAAGCTAAGTGGAGAAGATGCCATCGGAGAGGAACTAGGGACATTTTGTACTGACGCTTGGAATGCTCGATTCGTGACAACTCCCTGCAACATACTCAATGTTGGTGGGATCTGACCAGCCACATTCAGGTCTGCGTCGATTGCATCCAATTTGTTCTTGAAACTCTCAAAAAGAGACAAAGCTTTGGCCATAACATCTGCCTTTTGATTCTTCTCTTCATCATCTTCCCCATCCATATGATCAATGCGACCAAAAATATGCGCAAACTTAGTCTCTATTTTAATAACTTCACTACTTCCTTTACCAGTGGACAATTCATCAATTTTTTTCTGTAATTCTTCATCCAATTTTTTCGTTACAGCTGCCAGATCTTCTTTGAAAGTAAAAGGATACGTGGGATATCTCAAGCTTTCGCCGCTCTTTTCGAATCTCAAGGCTACCGACAGGCGATGTCGCATTTCCTCACAGGGTCCAAAACCAATACCGCGTAGTTTCAACTCGTACTCCAGTTCATCCTTATCCAGGCGATTTATCGTCATTCTTCTTGACATGCTGACCAAGTCACATCCACAGAAAATATTTAAAAAACAGATATATCAATTTGTGTCGATTCGATATGCCAAAATTAGGATATTTTCTCAGAATACGCAACGAATGACACTTTCGATGGTTCAATATAACAAGAAAAACAGTAAAAAAAGTTAGAGGAAAAAAAATCGATTTTCCACTTTAATGTTGGAAGAACAAAAAAAAACGTAGCCCCACAACAGCACAATTGATCACCCTATATACTAGGAGCAAATAGGTATCGCATACGAACGCATATCAAGTGAACACCTCTTCCTTACTGACACGAGTGAAGTACCCATTGAGATGACCCTGTATATCGTAGGCATTGACTTAAAATTTGGCATAAAATTTGTACAAAAAAAAATCATCTTATCAATTATTAAAATCAGTCCTAGTTAACCACAACTTACTATCCACCCTGTATATCATTAGTATCCGTGGTGCGAAAATGCAAAAAAAAGAATCAATATATATATTCAAGAATAATCATAAACTACTCATTATATAAAAAAAACATTGAAAACTGTCGATGAAATCAGTTTGTATTCAAGTAGTACATTGAACAAGAACTGCTTGACCCTGTATAAAAAATACTCTCAATTGAATATTTGAATATATTTATCGTATGATATCACCGCAGAATATAAAATTCAAACTTCCTAGTGAACAACAAAAAAAATTATAAACGCCTGAAATTCGGTATATTATAATCAGAAGTAGAATAGATCCATATTCAGTGAAAGTTTCACTAGGTAGGCCGCTAATAAGAAACCAATTCTAGGAGATCAAATTTGAATAGTTTCTCCTGATACAAAATAAATTAAGTTACACCCTGTACCTCGACAAATATTATAAATATTTTCTCGAGCCGTAAGCCCAGTGAAAAATTATTCCATCGTGGCTGATGATGGTGATTTCATCAAAATTTCAGTTTACAGAAACACAATAGACTCTTAGTGTATTATTGTGAAATTCAGGAATTTTCTATTAACTAACGTTCAGGAAAACTATTCTATAACTACAGCAGCCGAATCAAAAGTAGTTTTATTTTAACATCTGAAGAGGAGCAAAAAAAATAAAAATAAAATCATCCATACCTTTCAAAAAGGGTTTTATTTGCAGTCCAGTCAATTCTGATGGAATGATAACCAATTCTGGGGTTTTCGATGGAAAAATATCCCAATTCCTTTCTCCAAGTAATTTTACGATCGTTTTCTGTATCGAAGGAAAACTTCTGAAATTGCGAAACAACGTTCGAAAACCAGACCTACCGAAAATAAAAAAACTTTTCATACAAAAAAAAAACTCCACACAAAAACCCACCGTTCGTAATATCTTCCGGTACCATCAACCAGGAACGTCTTATCTCAACTAAATTCGTCAATTACGGGTAGCAACAGCATTGATGAGGAACTGCATGGAAAGAAAAACTGCATGAAATTTCGACGAGAAAAAAAAATCAACCAGACTCACCGGTTCGGCCCTTTAAATCCCTATAACAGGACGTGATTGACCTTTACAAAAAAAAATCTCACAATCACACGAGACAACAAAGGTACTTCAATCACTTCGTAATTTTTCGAAAATGTAAATCCCCACTCTAGGGTAGTAATAATGATTACTCAATCACTTTCGAAACTTGGGACCGATCTAGTACGTTCGATGCTTTCTAACAAAATGGCATCAATTTCATCCAGCTAACGTCGTATCGAAACTTTCGGCAACCTATTTCAAAAAAAATATCGGTAATGGATTCCGAATAATTCGTACTAGTCAATTCCTGCAAACAATTCCGTGGGAAGTTGAGAAATTCCTGAGTAGATGGCGGCAGCAAACGAATGCGTCTCTACTCCAATGCAACACTACCGTCATTGGTGTTTCTATCAATATCTAGCTATCGATATAAACGACCTACAATTCACGTGAGAAGATCCATCTTTCGATGAGCCGAAAAATCACATGGGTAACTGACAATAGCTCAAGTCCTGCTAGGGCCAGGAACCTACCACAACCTTTCGATCCGAGAGTGCGCTGCTCACAAGACGAAACAACAAATAGAATGACAGGTCAGTTGTGTAACCTATCGGAGGAACTAAAATAAACAAAACAATATAGGAGGTTAGATGAGAAATGCAACAATATCTCTAAATATACCAATTCAGGATGTAAGAGGAATATAAACTATCAAGATACGTAAACTTCTGGGAAACATAACAGGTAAGGCCGGATTTTTCAAAAGTTGGAAACGTACTTCTGAAGTGAATCGTGTTTTCGTTTCACTTTGCAGGTTGTCCCGTTACGAATCAGTTCTCGCTATGGGGAAACAAGTAACGATATCATGGGTACTAAAGAAATGTCTGCTAACTACAGTTCGTTCCGATATTGAAGATAGTATAATTAGATAGTAAAATAATGAATAAACGAATAGGAGTAAAATAAAAGTGTTACATGCTCCCATATTAGAACTGTTATCGAGACTTCTACTTGACTTGACGCCGAGGTCCAGTACTTATCGAAACAAAGTGGTGAGTGGATATAGGTCTGGTATTCTTAGCCACATGAGGAAAGGACGATGGATCATTAGTAGGAATAGGACCGTTCATTGAGTTAGGTGTTTTGAGAATGTTTCATTTGAGAATTTGTTTGATGGGATGAGCTAGTCTTAATGTCTTGTTAGCGAAAGGCGCTTTGAATGCAATTACAATCAGATTATCGAAAATGAAACTAGAAGAGGAATAATCTTAAAGAAGTTTTGAAAACGGAAGCAGATTTTGTTTCTGAAACGTGAACAACGATGAGCATTTTGATAACTATTAGTTCTAATTTTTTTTTATGATAAGCAAATTCGAGTTCCCCTAGAAGTATTATTACTCATAGAATGATCCAATCAGAAAGAAAAGTGTTTAATTGGCGCAGCAACTAGATTAGATATCTTCCCTTCTACACTTATATTGATTCCAATAATAATTATTAATCTTGGAGATTGTGGGAGGTCGAGAGTCCCAAAACACTCCGAAGAAAGGATCCCACCACCACAAATTTTCAAATAGTGCCATTGATTTGGTGTTGGGGTAACTGATCTCTAGGAAATGATCCAACTTACACAACGAAAGTTCTAATCTCATCGCTTATACAATATTATCAAACTTGTGATTTTTGATAACTGACTGAGGAAAAATGAAATATTGTGGAGCGGATTTTCAAGAAATCAAAGGCTTTCGGGTTGTTGGTTGGAATCTACCTTGCACTGATGAGAAGCCATTTGGTCCGCAACCATTCTCCATTGGTGCCCATCCCAATGAATGAAAATTAATCCCAGCACTTGTATCATCGAAGCACTGGCATGCATCGGATATATTTCAATGCTCTTCGCGGTATTTAACAAGAAAAAAGTTTATTATGATGAATGGATTGATAATCGGAATTATAGCTTTGCTAAACCATAAAGGGGTAGAAGTCGTAATAGAACTAGAATTTGGAAGGAGATGCGAGTAGACTTCAGTTATTACTACAGAAATCAAAGATTCTGTATTCAATGCAGTATGAAAATTCCCATTGCAAAATTCTGAGAATTTTATATAACCACTTCAAATAGTATATTACTTGGCAAGATGACATGATATCTAAAGGAAGAAAAATGCTTACCGAGGCCATAGGCCCAGGTGAACATTCACATTCGAAATATTCCATGAAATGAACAAGAAAATATTATTCGTGAGATTAATGTCAAAAAATTCTGTGTTTCAAGTAGACATTGCGGATAGATGAACTCAATCAAGCTACCGACAAACATCGTTATTGTATTATTTGTAAATGTTATTCACATGATATGTTATATATTTTGGTTGCCTTTTAAATGAATGCAATCGCAAATATCAGTTATGTTTCACGAGGATTGCTGCAAATAAGTAACGGTTGGGTTGATGTCTGAAATATTGATGACATTTTCAATAATACGACGGAGAGCGCTGGATCATGTACTTGAGAAAATGGTCGGTGAAACGGTAATGGTCTATTTCTGGAAACTAGCATAATAGTTTCAGGGATTTGTCGTTTTTGAGGAAGAAACTGAGCACCTATATCTGTTCTGTCCGTTTTGTACAGGGGCAGTGTGTAATAACTATAATCATTAAATCATAAAAATCTTGTAGACAAAACAATTTTAGACGCAAAGAAAGGGAAATAATATCCAATGGGAATAACTCATCCAGTTTATGGAAAGTGGTCAATGACATAACTAATAAGAATATAGATAGAAAACCAATCAATGAAATAAATCATAATGGAGAAATTATAATTGATAAAGAAATAATAGCTAACCACTTTATTGACCATTTTTCCGAGGCTGGAGAAAAATTAGCCAAGGAAATACAAGCTAAACGCAGTATAAGGAAATTCACAAGAACGGAACTTTGCAATTCGTTTTTTCTTGAGCCTACCACAGAAAGGGAGGTGCAACAAATCATTACATCACTGAAAACCAAAAAATCACCTGGTCCTGACAATATTAAAGCCGAAACCCTGAAAATCATTTCTGAATATATTACAACACCATTGGTGTATATTTTTAATTGGATATTTCAAACTGGAATATACCCTACGGTCTTCAAAAAAGCTGTTATCACTCCACTTCTTAAGAAGGGTGACGAAAAACTCATGAATAATTATCGTCCAATATCGGTAATATCAAATATTTCGAAGATCTTTGAGAAAATCCTCAAAAAACGCATCACAAATTGATCAAAGAACGTAAACATAAACACAAATTATTTGGAGGAATATAAGATTCTTTCCTAGCAACAATTTGGGTTCAGAGAGGGCAGGTCCACACAAGATGCAATAAATCAGTTCGCAACAAAAATTAGCAAATATATGGATCGGAAATCACATGCACTTTGTGTATTCGTAGACTTAGCCAAGGCGTTCGATACTGTCAGTCATATAAAACTACTAGATGTTTTGGAGGGAATAGGTTTTCGGGGAACATCATACGACTTGATGAAGACCTATTTGAATGATAGAATACAATATGTTAGAATGGAAAACATCAGTAGCAAAAGCAGAGTAGTTAAATTACGGTGTTCCACAGGGTACCGTACTTGGACCTATTCTCTTCAACATATACATAAATGATCTGTATAAGTTATGCTCGGAGGGAGATATTATCAGTTTTGCTGATGACACAGCCGTCATATATGAAAGCGCTTCTTGGAATTCCTTAAAAACTCACACGGAAGACGATTTTGGAAAAATAATTGACTGGTTTGACAGTCGCTTACTCACCCTGAACGTAGACAAAACTGTTTTCATTCCCTTCAATCAATCAATCAATCAATCAGTTTATTATCATATATGCCACTTACAAAGAAATGGATATGTTTCGTCAGTCTGTACAGATTGGAACAGTACAATAAAAACGAGAAAGAATAAAAAATAGAAGTTAAAATTTAAAATCAGTATAAAAATAAGGCGACATCTAAGTACCTACGTTTAAAATACATCACATAAATAACTAATGTTTTAAGAACGGTCACATATAAAAGAGATGGCGAATGACAAGATATTCAGTTTGACAGGCAGTAGTCCGAAAATTCCCGGAGATTGTAAAAGCAGTTCGTTTGTAGAACGTTTTTGAGATTTTTCTTGAATAATCTTGTAGATTCAGCAGATTTCAGTTGCATAGGTAGAATATTGTATAAATGAATACCCGCACTGTCCGGTGATTTCTCAAAAAATGCATGGTTGTGCTTCTTGGCACATATTTTATGACTATTACGCGTATAGTAGGAATGTATATCAGAGTGTTTATTGTAGTTTTCTAGATTATTTCTTGTGTGTAGCAGTAGTTTTAAAATATATATTCCTACTAATGTGAGAATTTTCTTCGATTTGAAGGTGTCTCGGCAAGACTCTCTGTAGTCCAAGTTAAATATTACGCGAATAATTTTTTTTTGAATTACAAAAACACGATCTGTTTGAGTGGCTTGACCCCATGAAGTGATGTTGTACGATATTATGGAATGTACAGTTGCAACATAATATTGCATCAGAGAACCCTCATCAAGAGTTTTTCTCAGAGTTAAAATTGCAAAGAAACATTTATTCAGCCTAGAACAGACGTGGTTAATGTGATCAATCCAGCTCATATCACCATTCACCCTTGTGCCAAGAAAACTTGTGCTTTCTGAATTGTATATAGATGTGTTATTCATTTCGAGGTTCATTTTTTCGTGCTTCTGACGAGGTCCCGAGAACTGCATACACACGTTTTTTTTTCAGATTTATTATGAGATGGTTTCTCCTACACCACGAAGATAATTCGGAGAGGACCATGTTTGCTCTCAATTCTAGGTCATCTGTTGTTTTTGCAGATACAACAACCGTGGTATCGTCAGCATACATGAATAGTCTACCCTCCGAGATATAGGATGGCAGGTCATTCACGTATAGCAGGAAAAGTAGTGGACCCAAGATGCTTCCTTGCGGAGTTCCAAGATGAATATCGAATTTGTCAGACTAGCTATTTTCCACCTTAACAATGAGGCGTCTGTTTATAACGTAGGATAAAATCCAGTCATTTATAGATCTTCGTATACCTAAGGAATCAAGTTTTGTTGCTAAGAATTTTGGATCTAAGGTGTCAAATGCACGGGACAGATCGATGAAAATGCCAATCACATGTTCGCCTATGTCTAGCTTGTCGTGGATAAATTGTACTAGTTCATTAGATGCGGTGTCAGTGGAGTAACCTTCACGAAAACCATGCTGGCAGGGAGTCATTATTTTATATTTATTCAAATAGTTCGTGAGTGTAATATATACAGATTTTTCCATTATTTTTGAGAACGGACTTAAAACAGCGATTGCTCGATAATTTTCAGTAAGTTGTGGATCACCTTTCTTGAATATTAGAACTGTTTTTGCTAGTTTCAATCTATCGGAAAACTCTCCTGAGAGAATCGACTGGTTTATGATTTTTGTAAGATATGGAGTTATTTCTGCCACGCAACTTTTTACAAGTTTGATTGGAATTTCATTGACGCTGGTGGAGGTTTTATTTTTCAACCCGAGTATAATATTTTTCACATCGTATTCATCCAGATCATTGAAAAACAACGAGTGTCCTCGAGAAAATGCAGTTGTGGTACATCCTCTCCCAGTTGAGGTTAAAGTTTGGACCAGTTCAGTGACTGACGTTGCAAAAAAATTACCGAATTAATTCGCAACTAACTGAGGATCACTGATAATGTTATCATTTATTTTCAAAGTTATGTTTGTTTTTACACATTTTTGTTTATTCAATTTGTTGTTGACAAGTTCCCACATTTTTTTATTTTTATTTTCTGCATTGTTCATCAAACTACTGAAGTGCATCTTTTTGTGATTTATGATACTTTTTGAAAAGTTTTTCTTTTTTAATCTGTACGTATTCTGGATATCCGGGTCGAGACTAACTTTACGTAACCAGTTTAGTTTTTTTAAAGAAGATGATTCTTCAATTAATTGCTGCGGTAGTTTGAGCTTGTTTTTATTTCTTGCAAGTTTTTGAGATCTTTTATATTTTTTTGGATTTGTAACTTCAAAACACCATAAGAAATGATCATAAAATGCATCAAATAAAATGTTTGGGTAAGAATTTTCATTGTTTTCGCCGAGAAACTCATTAATGGGATATTAAAAAAAAAGATCTTTGAACTCATGAATGGAGTATTCATTTATATTTCTGAAAAATACGGTTTCTTTATGGTTTTCGGTTTATTCAGTTGACGGTTCATTTATCCATTCGATTATTTGTGCATTGTGGTCTGAAATTGCTAGATCTACTATTTGATGGTCATATTCCCTCAGATTAGTCGCAATATAATCTATGGTTGAACTGCTGGCAAAACCTGTTTTGCTTTTTGCTACCCTGGTAGGCTGTGTGACAAGCGATGTGAGCTGGAAAGAATCGAGTATATTTTGAAGTCTTCTTGATATTAAATTGTTTGAAAACCAATTGATGTTTAAGTCTCCGCACAATATGGTGAAAGAAAATTTACTTACCGAATATTTTAAAGTTTCATCGAGCCTTTCAAAAAATTGATTATAATCACCTGATGGTGGTCGATATACTGTTATTATGCTTATCTTTTTTTCATAGCTAATAGCAGCGATTTCGATGCATTTTTCCAGAGAAAGGTTGCGGATGTGCATGATTTCAGAGCATCACGTCTTATAAGAACAATCTGCCAAAATATAATGAATTATGTGTTACAAACAGTAATGCGGTACCATTAAAATAAAATCTACTGACAGTGTCAAATACCTTGGTATACTTGTCGACTCTCATTTAAAGTGGGATAAACATATTGATTTTCTCACAAAAAAACTCAGATTTCTTCTCTATAGTTATTACGCTATAAGGTAGACACGATTAAATTTCCACAAAATTTATTGTCTTCGCGACATGTTTCGATACACTGTATCTTTAAACACTGTTTAAAGACATCGCTTGATAAAGATACAGTGTATCGAAACATGTCGCGAAGACAATAAATTTTGTGGAAATTTAATCGTGTCTACCTTATAGCGTAATAACTATGGATTTCCATCAAGTAAAGGCCACCTGAATCCAAAATCTTCTCTATAGAATGAAATACTTGCAAGATTTGCTGGATACCCAGTATCTCCGAATTCTTTATCACTCTCTTATTGAAAGTCATTTAAATTATGGAATAATTTCCTGGGGATCTGCGAATAAAACTCACATAACATCACTGGAAATTGTACAAAAGTTAATTATCAAAACTATATATAGAAAACCATATACTTACCCGACAGATTTGTTATTTGATGAAACAAAGTTATTGGACATAAGACAAATCTTTTTTTATCAAATTATTGTACGACAACATATAAATCGAAATGAACTTACGACAACTGAGCATAATTATGACATGAGAAATCAAACGGTACATATTCCAAGACCAGAAAAAAATATAATGCAGAGATCGTTCCATTTTCTAGGTCCTAGAAACTACAATTTGATTCCACAAGATTTGAAATATATTATTTCACTTCCACTATTCAAGAAAAACCTTCAAATCTGGATATTTCAACAACCCCGATATCTCACACATAAGTTAATTGATATAAAAAATCATTGATTCCGAAAAATCACCTCTAAGTTTTGATCATTGCCACAATGACACTTTTTTAGATTTGATCCAATTCTATATTCACGATATTGTCGATACGGCTGTCTCTCAAGTGAGATGTGTACATGCTACATTTGAATTTAGCAATTCTTCAATTTTATTGAGATTCTTATATTTGTGTTTGTGTTTATACTTATTATTTTGTCGCATTTTATAGTACTAATTCAGTCGATATATATTACGGAGAATTTTTTTACCTATTATACCTGTTGTATTTTTTTTGGACTGATAAATTTTTGTTTTATGATTGTATTTTTGTATATATATTGAATAATCTTTAGCTTTATTGATTTACTTTAGGTTCATTGATTTACATTTTATATTATATTGCTATTGTCATTCACCCATGCACGAGGTTTCTAACTCTTATGGGTTGATCAATATTAATTAATCATTTGAATTACTTTATTCATCTCTGATTTTTTTTACTGTGTGGTTAATAAATATTATTATTATTATTATTATTATTATTATTATTATTATTATATCAGACATAGCTCATTTTATATAACTGCCGATGAGCAAATTGAAGAAAATGATGTCAGAAAAGTGGCAAAAGGTTGGCAAAGTGTTTTTCCCACAACGACTTCTTCTGAGTAAATAAGTGATCACTTTCCAACCTGAGAGCAGGTTGAAAATACGCACATTTTAGAATGGTTCCAAATATTTGGTTTATTCAGAAACCAATAAAAATCAAACTAACATACTCAAGATATGGACAACTGAAAAATGTATCCAAGACAAGTGTGAAGTGTGAAACTGATTGCACAGCATCACAGCACACAGAATGTCTTTGAGCTCCCCCGTTAATCGAGTTTGAGTCTCAAGATTGCTCTCGTCCGGCAGTTCCCTTGATGAATGGGTGTATGTTTGTAACCTCTGTTCAACATGGTGCAAAATGATTAGTCAAACATGAGGGGTATACGTTTACGCCTTACAACCGGAAATTTAATTAAAATTGTTTTGGTTAAACGCAAGAGCCTGCTTACAAGGATTAGAATTTCAGGATCACAAGCGGAAAAATGTTTGTACCCATGCTATTATGTGGGATAGGTATCACCATTGTTTAAAGAGATATAGTTGGTCAACCATATGGAAATATCATTCCAAGGGATGGATACTACGGGTAGATAGCACTAGTGATTTTCCTTTCAAATCATTGTCTTTACTTTCGTTTTCCTCACATGTTTTTTCCTTCTGAAAAGGAAACTTTGCATTTTTGCATTGTTGTATAGACGCCTCAAATCTTTTTCACACAGGTATTTATTAACTATAACAACACAATGGTATCATCAATTACTAGATTGAGTTCAACAATACTGTTTTTCAATGAAAGAACCAGTTGGGACTAACATGTAGAAAAATCCGTTTCTTTTTTTTTCATGTGACTATAAAGATTCAATCATATTGATTGAATATTTGAAGTGTCCTAAAAAATGGGCACCATTTTCAAACAAACAAGTGAACCGTTAAATCGAAACCTTTCTAGAGATGCTGAAGTGATTGATACACACTATCAATTTTTTCCGAAGATGGTAACCTTGTTAGAGAAAGGCGCATTGACTGCGAGTGGTATCAGTTTGGCTCTGCAGTAATTGATAATAATAATGATAATACATTTATTGAACACCCCAATTAGTTCTACAAAAAAATAAATGCACATCTCAACATGGATGGTTCAAAATTAAGAGCATACGTTTGCATATGAACTCCCACCAAAGCCGCAATTTAAAACAGATAGGTTTATCTCACAGGGCTCAAATTCGAAATGAAAAGAATTGCAATGAGCAAATTATGCGGTACAAAGTTTTTCGTATCCGTTTTATCACTCTATTGAACAACGTTCATTTGCGTCAACGTTTTCTATCCATGCCTGTACTGAGGAAATTGTCATTGATTTTCGCTTATTTTCCTGAACACCTGAAAACCCACTAAACCGTTTTCGATCATTTTCAAACAACAACCAGAATATTTTTCATAGATTTCAACCATTATGACGAAATGTTCAAGGCTTTCAGTATTACTATTTTTCTTCGGGTTTGAAGGCCGTCGTTCTTTGGAATTTCTTCCTGACGTTTCGCTAACGCGAGTGGCTAGCTTCTTCAGAGGCTCACTCATCTCGACTATTATAGCCAGTCATTGGAATAAGAAATTCCAAAGAACGACGGCCTTCATACCCGAAGAAAAGTAATAATTCATCCATTATATTGACCCCAAATGAAATAATTTCATTTTTCACATGTTTCATCTGATTTCTCATTCTTTTCCATTGGATTCATTAGCGCTCCAGAAATTTCTAAAGAATGGAGTATCGCTTTTTGGTGAACATTCGAGGAGTCTCATATTCATTGACGTGATATGTGTTAATAATAAGATTATCTTTTGAAATAATTTTGATTAGGTATATTGAAAAGTCGGGAAAAAATAGTTTACCGCACTAGGGCGGGAAAAGTACTTTGACGCACCAATTCCGAAAATGTCAATTTCTGAATGCAAAATGTTGAAAAAATGGTACTTCAGAACACGATCGAAGAAATATTAGTTTACCTAAGTGCGAAAAGTGATACTTTTCAGCACGCGATTGCAGATGGCCGAACGACAGGTTAGCGGAGTTCGGCCAGCAATCGCTTGCGAAAGATTCTCTCACGGCACGTGTTAGGTATGCTATTTTTTTCTACTAGCGTGCGGAAAAAACCTAGAAGTTTAAATAAAAAAAAAAATTATAATTGAATACACATCAACAAATTCATTTTTATTAATATTAATATCGAAAGTGCAATTTGCTGCATTGTGCAAATCAATTGCGGACGCTGAAATTGTCCCCATTGAAGTCAGATTTCGGTTTTCCACTGCTTTGTCAGCACTAATTGTTTTTTCACTAGTGGGGAAAGTGAATCTTTCAACACTGAAATGAGTACGGAAAAGTGTACTTTTCCGAACGCTAGTAGAAAATTATGTCAACATTTAGCTTGGTTTGAATGAAGATATTTGGAATGTCACAAATATTTCGGTTATTCTTCACGATTATTGCAATGTTAGATCCATTTTCGATCTTGTCATTTTATGACTGGACTGGGCCGGAAAGAGTGGGAGAGAACGATAGGGAAAAGTACTCATCAAAGAAGTTGAAATTTTTCTAGGTAGGAACTGGTAGCTCATTTTTGTATAACTGCCTTGGTGTTTTCTCGTTAGTCGTGAACTGAACATTGCCTATACATTCCAATGCAAAAAATGACAATTCAGTTCCAATTGCCGATGTAGAGCAGACAGTGGTATGAAATGAAACATGTTAGCAAGAGAGAGGATTAGCAGGAACAGAAAGTTGCTTGTATCTCAAACAATTCGGTTTATATGCTTAGCGCCAGGCTGCCACTATTAAAAGATATGTCGAATCTAATTTTTTTTACATTCACAAGAAAACGAATCTGAAAGAGAATATTTGTTTTGAAAACAGAAGCGAATTTGTTGTCCGAAACGTCAACGATAAGTATTTTGATGAATATTAGTTCTTGTTTTTTTTTTCTGATAGGCAAATTTGAGTTACACGAGAATTTGCTGACTAATAGAACGGTTTTTCAATTAATTCTAGCAACTCATCGGTGGTAGATTGAAAATCTGCCCTTTTTATATTTGTATAGACTCCAATACTGATTGTTAATTTTTCAGACTGTGGTAGGTTAACCCTTCAAGACTTTCGAGTCTGACTTTCTTGGAATGTGGGAATCGTCTATAAGCGATTTAAAACATTTTCGATAACAGGGGCGCCTTTTGAAACAAATATATTTGTACTGACATAAAATAGTGATAATTTCAACAATCAGTGACTTTTGCTTGAAAGTGGTTGACAATGTTCCTTGCTGAATGGTAATGGTTTGGACTACCATTGTCTATATTTTTTACTCTATCGAAACCTGTTGCTGAGAACGAAAGGATTAAAATACAAATCAGGTGAGAAAATCAAATCGAATTCAAATTTTTGGTCAATAATGAAATTAGGGATTGATTGATAGAAGGAAGTACTATTGGTGGCAAAAATCGATATATCGAATAAGAAATATGAGTCAAAAAAATTAAAATTTAAATAACGAAATGAATGAAATAATATTGTGACAAGAAAATTGAGATATCGAATATGAAATACTAGTCAAAAAATGTCAAAAAAAAGTAAATACACTTTTTGAAAATGTCAAAAAAAGTAAATACACTTTTTGACTAGTATTTCATATTCGATATCTCAATTTTCTTGTCACAATATTATTCCATTCATTTCGTTATTTAAATTTTAATTTTTTTGACTCCTATTTCATATTCGATTTCTCGATTTTTTGCACCAACAGTACTTTCTTTCATCAATCAATCCCAATTTTGAATTGAACTGGCCGATACTTGATGAAAATCCATATTAACAAAAATATATTACAGTTTCCTGTATGATTTTCACTCACAATGGTTTTGTAAACCCATTGTGAGTGAAAATCATACAGGAAACTGTAATATATTTTTTTTAATCCCAATTTTAATTCGATTTGATTTTCTCACTTGATTTGTATTTTAATCCTTCCGTTCTTAGCAACAGGTTTCAATAGAGTTAAAAATATGGACAATGGAAGTCCGAACCATCACCATTCAATCAGTGACTGTTTTGTTTGTCGCGTACCGCACATCATGGTTCACTCCTGTCTCGCTGCAATTTTTGAGTGACTCTTTTTGATGTATATACAAAGAGAATGGTCTCGGTAGTGTAGTGGTTAGCATATCTGCCTATCAAGCGGAAGGCCGGGGTTCGAATCCTCGCCGGACCACCGTGCTGGGTAATCGCACGTTAAAAGGTAAGGCCTCGTTGATCCATTGCTCGCATAAGTTTCGACTTCTGAGGGTTGACGTTCGTCAGCTGGTTAACGGAAACGAACAATTTTAGAACAATTTTTAGAATGACATATCCTACTTCTTAATAGTATAAACGACTTAATAGACCTAATAGTACTTCGTAGCTATATCACACACTATACTTATACAAATGAACGATGAGTAAAAACAGCATGAATTGTGACAAGGGACCTATCCCTTTCAGCCCGCTTTTCAATCAACTAACAGATGATGGAACTTGCAGGTAGTGAGTTCATTATCGAAAAATTAATTAGAATAATTAACGGTAACAAACAAAGTCCATATCAGACCGAAAACTTTAGGTATATAAACAACTAACCCCAGCTTTAGATTTAGTATCAATTTTCTTCTCCTGAAGATGCTAACCTTGTTAGCGAAACGCGAGTCGAGTGCAAAAATATCAGTTTGGTGTTAGGGCAATTGATTTCTAGGAAAAGTTTATACCCATACAATTTATACAATTGCTAGTTTTTGGTATCATTTTTGGAGAGGAGGGGGTCACGAACTTGAAATCATGAATGGAAGTTTTCTTATAACCATCCTACGATAATATTATATAAGAATCATCCTTGGATAATTTGAAAACCATAATGATTTTCCGAACAAAAATCAACAAAATTGTTGTTAGGAAAGAAAATTTCGAAAATCCAACCTGAGCAGACAGATTTTTCAAAATTACTCCAGTAGCTAATGGGTTAAGAACCAACAAAAATCCACTTACCACAGAGTAATTACTTTCAAACACTACTTTCATATGCATTATTATCAATTAAATCATTAAATGTGGATGATCCCGCTAAATCAATAAATACGTATCTAGCAGCCTTCAGAATCATAACGTTCCAGGTTCATTCGAGGAAACAACATGAATATGAGAAATATATTTCGCCTGTCGTGGATCATACTTACACTTAATATATTCCGAGGAGCCCATAAAATGCTTCAGGTGTCCTGGCAATAAAAGCTGGAGCGCAACAAAAATCTGACGCTGCATCACGTATATCAAAGGAAGCCATGAATAAGGGAGTAACCCTCTTTTACCCTGTGAACAATACGTGAAGGTCATCAGACATAAGAAAGGTCCAGAGTTCGGAATTGGATCATCACACTCGGTTATGGGCATTTCAGGAAGGGTCAAGGGTTATGACTTTTTCGAGTGGCTACGAGAAAAACTTCGGCATTTGAGGGATATGTGAGCAGCATAGTGATTATTGCATTATGATCTTGACTGCGTCTATGGAAAGGAATTTTTTTTTTGATTATTATTTATTCGTGATCTCTATTGGAATCTAGGGATTAGAGGGCTATGATGATTGATATTGTCAGAAATGTCAAAATCATCGATCACTTTGCAAAAAAATGTGATTATTTCATTGCAAAGTTCTTCAAGCTTCTTCTATTTGATGCAAAATGCTTCGGTTTTAACTTCACTCTTTCCATAATGTTTTCTATTTCTCATATTCTGGATCCGAGTCAACTTCATATCAAACTGGAAGAACTAGAGGAACTCTGCGCCAAGAAACGGGTATTTCTGGATATACAATAAAATTATTTTCTGGCCTAGTTATTACTTCTAGGTCTCGCCTCCATCAAAATTACGGAGATTTAATCATGTTTCGACCAAATCGGTAGAGCTGGAGTTGATAAAAATATTAAAAGTTGAAAATAATTCAAGGAGCCGTAGATGGTTTGGTGAAGAGGTTCAGAGTTGAAACATCAACGATTTTTTCAAAATTTTCAATAAAAACCCAATTTTTTTTGGAAATGTCAAATTTGACAGGTTCGGCAAGGAAACTGGTAACTGGGATGAGTTTCATTTGCACTGAGTTCAAAAGCAAAAATTAACTAAAATTGTTCTAAAATTGTTCGTTTTCGTTAACCAGCTGACGAACGTCAACCCTCAGAAGTCGAAACTTGTGCGAGCAATGGATCAATGAGGCCTTACCTTTTAACGTGCGATTACCCAGCACGGTGGCCCGGCGAGGATTCGAACCCCGGCCTTCCGCTTGATAGGCAGATATGCTAACCACTACACTACCGAGACCACCACTACTGCCACCTATGTCCAAATTTTGTTATATCCATTATCAAAGAAAACTTCCATATGTTGCGGACTTTATGTTTGATACTGTATATCTACAATTCCAACATCAAACTACACTTTCAGTAGCCATGAATATGGTGTAATGAAAAATGGAAATGAAATCAAAATATTTACAATTTTGAGTCACCATAATATCTTTACAATTACTGTTAGTTCTGATAGTCAAATTGATAGAGACCATATGGATATTTTCTCCGCAAATGTTGGAATTCTCGAACTATTGAAATAGCCTTCGTGAACGATTGAAATTTATTTTCCGGAAAAATCAGTTACACACGTTAATCGATTGTTCATGTTTAATTGTTCATCAAAATTTTCCATAATGCATGTTGATATGTATATTTTGTACCAATCGAGAAAAATTCCCACACAAACTTTGGAATTGAAACGTTTGACTTTACTTCAGATGAAGAAAAGTTGTCCGAAATCCTTCAATATAGTTCTCCAATAAATATATCCTTTCGGAATTCCCCAATCTCATCTGATTCCAATCCATCTCGATTGCATTTTCATGTGCATGATATTTCTTCACTCTCGAAATATCTGATATCATCTTCAAGTTTATAGCTTGTTTACTCCTTTCACAAACCTTCCGCCTTTCTCATTTGAAATTTATGGAATTCTCAGTAACATTATGACCCTCCTAGGGTGCTATCAACCCAAGAAAATCCAATATTCTTTTCATATTGAAATTCGGAACTTGATTTCGTGTTCATGTTCAAGGAATCATTTCCATGAGAGCTCGTTTTGATATGGCAAAATATCCATTTCCATAGCAAATCAAATATGAAATTTGATACTGTATCAATGATTTTCATGCTAGAAAAAAAAATATGATTCCATGCATCTTCAAAATTGTTCAAATACTATTCATGACAAGGCATCAGATATTTCAGAATATTGATTGGATAAATCAGAATGTAAATGAAATGTTATTGCGAGGATACCAATTTCATTATCGCGCAGTAAATAATCAATTATTAATCAAAGAATGAACTACAAAGTAGTTGATGCAATTAGAAACTCGTAGCATGTACAATATTTGGCAAGAGCACAGAATCGACATGATTATAAAGCCTCTGCAAACAGATTCTCCGACCCGGGATATGTAAACAGGATCACGTATATCATTACATCAAAATAAAGAAATCTATTGTTATTATAGGAACAAAATTACCATGAATCCGCTTAGAATGAGTGTGGAGGATAAAAAACTATTTTTATATATAACAAATAGATAGTGTAAGTATTATACTTGGTTTCTGCAGTATAATGTCATATATGACCCCCTTAGGAAGTAATAGCGAGGGATTTATGATGAATAAATAAGTCGTGAATAAAGTGGAGTATACTACTCGCAATAATGACTATTTTTCCTCGAGAATAATAGCTATCATTATTGACTCGTGGCATAATCTACTAATAATGCATGTGTTTCTTCAAGAATCAAGATATCCTTCAATCACTAGTGAATAATGAAATCATTATTCACCACCATCATATTTTTATTGATACTTGAATAAATGAAATTAATAAAATAAATATACCTATATATAAATATAATTATTTAAAAATATATAAAATATAATAAATAATATAATAAATAAAATATAATCTAAATATAATAATATCAAAATATAAATGAAATAATAAATAAAATAAACAAATTAAATTAGGAAAAGTTTCAACTTTTACACCAAAGGTTACAATCTCATCAAAAATACGAGGTACACTACCAAACTGATTAAATAAAAATAAAAATAATTAATTAAAATATTGTGGTCCCCTCCGAATCTGAGTCTGAACCCGTTTCGCCACGAGACCTTACTGAGTTGTATCGAAAATAAGGAAATATATCATGCATTTGTCAAATGAAAAATATAATTATTCTTTACTGCATTTTCTGCTTTCTTCGATATATGTGGAGGAATCGATGGTAATTCTCTATATCGCTGATATCATACATTTTGATGATGTTATCGAAGTTGAGCTATATTCTGGGACAATTTAACTCATGTATAAAATATCCCATGAGCCACCGTGATTCTGTCATTATGACAGCGAAAAAACCTTGCCCTAAGTTTTTCAGCGACAAAACGGAACCTAACTCTTGAAATCATGGCAACCAGAATTGTAAACAAATCTTTGAGGGCGTCTTTGTCAACTTTTCACTTGCATAGTCAAAAGAGTATATCTGATCTGTGGAAATAGAATATAAGAATTGTGTATTCAACAATTGTACTTTTCCGTTGAATTGAATAAACTAAACTGCATTCATCAAATTGTTGAACCGTTACAATCGAGCTTTTTTTTGTCGAAGAAATCTTGACATTTATGATCCGAGTTCAGTTGCCTTTCGGTAAATTAACTCAAAAAACTGCCAGAAAAAATTACTCGTCCTACGAACTCGTAATTTTTTCAGAGGCAGTTTTTTTTGAGTTGCCAGACAACAAAACTCTCATCGAAATGTCAAGTTTACTTCGACAAAAAAGCTCTCGTGTAATTATAAGTGAAGATTTAATACCTACTGATTTTTACAAACGTCAAATGTACATCATGCTCGATTCAAAAATAATGGGTTTCTGTTTGTGAAAATATGTATCGTAGGGAAAAAGGGAAAAAACTGTATCGTAATGGATTTCATTATAAAACGGGTTGTGGGCATATAAGGGTATCATAAAAGTACGGGTGTAGATAAAGTATCTTTTGATATGATTTGGAAATCTACCAATTATCGCAGACAACTCATAGGATGTTCTGCTTCGCTGCGGAGATAATCTACTCAATATTATGGCTCCATCAACGTGGAGAATTTTCCATTTTCATTATAATCTCGGTAATTCTATATTTCCAGTGGAGTTATAAATATAACAATCTGATGTATATGGAACCAAATTAAATCTCAAACCTTATTGCCGAGACTACCGAAAATGAACAAGCATTATATCCGTTTTATGTAAGGGAGCCGTGGTGGCGAACATTTTCAATTATTTTTCGCATTACCTCCACGCTGCATACGAGAAAATGTAACCGGAGCACCGAACAGCATTGCATTCTAAATTTGAATTTTTATTCCCTCCGTGCATGCAACATCCAGCAAAGAAATGCATAATGCGAATTTTTCTACAGGCAATAATACTCCATGGAGATAAAGCTGTGCGCCTGGCGGGCAACAGACAACGTTTTCGGGATACTCGTCGATAAAATATGTGGAAGGAATTGGCTATTTTCCTAAAGACTATTGCATGTTCCAAAACGAATAGCTCCGGGGTAGGATGTAACGTATTTGTAATAAATTTCGATTTAGTTCGCCTGGAAAGTTTCGTGGATTTGGGTATGGAGCTCTCTCTATACAGGATATACATCGATTCTAGGACTCACGAATCCGGTTACAATAACGGAGTAGGAGATAGAATGTTGTAATCTAACGAAATAAGGTTGCCGCTCTGAAGAGCTCGCACGAGAATATCATCAGGAGGGATGGGTTTTGCTGCAGTATGGGAAATGTTCAAGAGAATATTATTGAGATCTTCAACCTTTTTTGAATTATCAGGTATATTTTTAATTTTACTTCTAGAAAGATTCAATTCCTTAAGTTCCCGTCATCTACCTTTGTTGTCAGTATTTCGTAATTTAAAATTGAAATATGCTTTTTTCACATACAATTTCTCAACTGCTACGGCAACTACAACCGCAGCGATAGCGGCAGCTTTCTGAATCTATAAATCCAGCTATATTCTGGTGAGCCACTTCATATATTTATGATTGAACTTCACAGGTAAGTGCATTATTACTTCTCGAAAAAAGAAAACGATTCATTATTATGTATTAACAATTAAAATGTATGACTGGTGGAGATGTCCTGCTTTCTTGGTGCTTATCAACAATTCCATAAGTCGAAGTCTGGGGATTCTGTTCTGAAAGAATGGAACTCAATTTTCCTCTGTTTGATATTTTGGTAGTCATTATTGTGAGTAAAAAATTTCGAAGAGTATTCCGCCATAAATATTCACTTGTTTCGGATATTTTATGTCTAGCTGCTGTAACGCTCTTTATGCGTTACGTGTCACTTTGACGCCGAGTCCAGGTCACGGGTTGCCTCGGGCGCCACCTCTGTTTACCGTGTGAAGGTCCACTTGCTCCGGGCAGCTTCAGTGAAGAAAGAAATACTCCAGGGGTCACTATGGTATCGACTAAATAATGGTGGCCAGTACGGCAGGCTTTAATTGCCGTTTCTGGGTTCAAACCCTGGGTATCTGCTGCTCGTAGTTGAAATAAAACAACTGTATCAAATATTAAATTATATTATATACTTCTATCCTATCAACTTCACAGAAATATCAACAATCGGAGAAAAACAAAGCAATTTATTAGTACTTTTATAGGCGGAAGCAACTGCGGAAAAAGGTTACGCATTCACCATTACAAGCTCATCGATTCTAAGGGATATACTACGGGGCAAGCGGCAAACGGTATGCAAGCACATGCATTCGATCAAAGCTCTCAATATGTGGTTCTCAGTTCGAACGATTACGGTAGTATCAATATGAGGGGGTGTTTGACACACGGCCCCTGACGAGTGCTAATAGTGGTACAACCGGTAGAATGAATCACAAACGTGGGGTGTTTATCACACGATTCACACGGCCCACTTTAAATTATCATACGGAAACTTCGGTATATGCCAATTTATAAGGGTGTTTAACACACGGCCTCAAATAAGTAAGGGTGTTTAACACACGGCCTTCTCATCAAAATTTATAACAATCCGCTCGGTTTGATAGAGGGTATTTAGCACACGGCCTTCTATAAAATAAAACATTCAAATATCGGAATACAATAGGAACTGAGGACCACTACTAAGATGCCTAGGAAACCCTGGTGTATCTAGTGATTCGATATTGTTTAGAATTTCTTGGCGAAAAACAATCGACGATTACAAAAGCTTTCTAATTTTGTATAGGGGGCGTTATATGAGCATTTTCGAAAATCTGTCAAATGTCGGTTTTGACAAATTGACGTAACTGTGAGGTTTATTGTTGTCAATGAAAACTCAGAAATTATTTCTTCGCATTCAACAGTGTTTGAAAGTCTATATAAGTAGAATATGTTTGAAGTTATTACAAGTACTTTTTCACGATGTGTAGAAGATTTCGTATTTTGTGTGGTCAGTCAAAATCTGGGGATCCGAATATTCTTTTTTATTCAGCACCTAAGGTAAGTACAAAACAAATCGCCCCAAAATAATAACATGAATGTAGCGTCGTAGCTAATTTTATTCGTTTCAGCTTGAGCGAAAGTCTTATATCGAGGAGGAAACATCTATAGCTCTTATCAATGAGATATTGAAGTTTTGTTTAAATAAAGGAAATATTGATGTGATACGTATTTTGAACCGTTGCATAACTGATGTGTGTATCCCCAAGTCCAAGACAGTCTATCACTTTCAATACACTAGCACGAACTTTGTCGTACATTCCCAGGTAAATGAGCAAAGTGAATTTTCTCGGAATCAAAGTCTAGTCTTACAAACTGATATAAACACACTAAAAACTTGTAGAGGTAGCATGTGACACTGACAGTATTGACAGGTTGTTAACGGTAGGTTTCCACGTTACATGAACGTTTTCTGAAACGCATTTGATTGGCTGTCAGGGCTGTCGAAATCTCAGTAGGCAAATAATAAATAGTGGAAGAATATTCGGTTGCACATTTCTCCATACTGAAAATTAAGCTTCATATGGTATGTGACTGATCGCCATCTACAATAGCGATCTGAAGCATTTGCGATCTCAGAAATCAAGCAATCGGTTTTCCCCAAGTTTATCCCAAAATTATTCAGGTATAAGTAGAAGTAGATACACCAGGGTTTTCTAGGCATCTTAACCACTACCTTTTACCTCAACCTGTTCTCACTTAGTTCTGGCTACCGGTTTATTCCAAGCTCTCCTAGACGGTCTGATAGGCGGATGATGTTCTCCTTCGTTCAAATGAGTACTAACAAGCAGTAAGATGCTCTCGGCTGGAACTGCCTTGATGGATGCTTTCGAGACTATTTGAAATAGCTCTCTACGAAGTGCCCGGTAGTGGGCGAGTGGTGTCCTCTGTCGGCGATACGGTGTATCAACTTCGTACCGACAGTCTGGCATACCGCAGTTATCGATCGCGACAGAGTCACAATTCGATCCAGCTTGAAAGCGGTGACAATAGAGGAAGTTATTTATTCAAACGGAGCAATAACATAAACGCTTAGTGATTACAGTTGATTCTACCTGACTTACCCTGGGAAAATTGGTAACTTCGTTACACTGCCTAAATTCATAAAAAAAACACATTCTGCACCTGGTTTTTCCATTTATGCTACAGTAAAAACCATCGAAATTGGCCGAACTGACCGCTGAAATTCCCCAGTGTTTCTTGTCATTGGCATTCCAGTATTATCAAAATTTTCTGGTAGTATAAATGCAGCGTCCGAAATTTGACGATTCATTCAGTATACGGCATTCAGCATTTAGTTTCCGTTTCAATTGTGAAAACATTATGCATCAGTGTCTTCGACCTATTAGTTTTCTACCGTTGTTTTCATATGAAATAATTTTCAAATTTTAAGTCAGAACCGTCTCTCCGTCAGTTTCAAATTCGATTGCTTTCTCGCTCTTTAGGCCTTCTGCTGGCATCTAGGCTTCACTCAGAACCAGTCATTTTGTTTCATTTTGATCAATGATCTCCCTCAGAAAGCTGAACACGATGATTTCAATGTCATGTATTCTGGAAAGCTCTAAGCAGATAGAGCTAGATAAGATAGAGCTTACCTAAACAACACAAGATATTCATAATATTTTTCATATAGGTATCATAAAATGAACATATACATATATATCTCATGTATTCATATAATGAATATTCATGTCAAATTCTCGAAATGATATGTATAGAATTTTTAATTTAGGAATATTTCTCTTTGAATACTCTTGAGATATTATCTATTCAATATTCCGTACGGACTATTTATTAGAATACCATCAATGTAAAAGAGTAAAGTCTCAAATGTATATATATATATATGGAATACTATTCATAGAATGTATGCTCGCTCTTTTTTTATATGTGAGTATATCTCAAGAATATCTGGAATATTTCTGATATATTCTCAGAAAATACCTTTTTGACTATACCTTGTATATTCTGAATATTCTCTCAATATTCCCAGAATAATGTTCTGAATCTCATGTGCCATAAATATTCCGAAAATATTTCAGATATTCATAATAATATTCGAGAAATATTCTTAGAACACCCCAATGGTTCGCCAGGAGCATTTTCAGGGAATATTCTATGAAGGATAGTATTAGTTGTAGTATTTATTTTTCCTGTTCAAAGGTATAAAACTATTTTTCACAATATTTTCATACAATAACAAGAAAGACGTAAAAAAACCACATTAAAAAAGGGGGGCGAACTCCCTTACAGTACATACTAAACATTAAATAGTTGAACAATACACATTAATTATTCGTAAGTAAAGAAAACATTTTAACATTAGAAATTAGAATATTACACTATATATGCATACATACATACATGGATAAATAAATGGTTAGAATTCATCAAGTGTGTAACAATTTTTTTCAAGTAGCATTTTTTTCAATCTATACTTGAAGCTTCTCAACGTTGGTAAGTTCTTAACTGAGTCATCCAGCTTATTGAAAAATTTAGGGCCGAGATAGAGAAAACTTTTCTGGAATAAGGTCGTTCTGTGAGTGTCGGGTATCAGATAATCTCTAGAACGGGTAGTGTAACAATGTTGCCGGGTAGAAAATATATGTTTGTTCATGTAAAAATAACTACATAACTCATAGATATACAAACCGGCAACTGTGAGTATTCCACGTTTTTTGAAAACTTCTCTACATGAGTCCCTCCATCCTATTCCAGCTACAATTCTGACGGCTCTCTTCTAAAGAATAAACACTCTTTCAGCAGAAGAGCTTGTACCCCAATTCAGGATTCCGTATCTTAAATGACAGTTTATAGTTGCATAATACAGACTGGATAATACTTTCTCACTACAGAAATTAGCCATAAACCTGAGAGCATAACAGTTTTTCATCAGTTTATTACAAAGAGTATCTATGTGAGGAGTCCAGGTAAGTTTATAATCCAGAGTTAGACCCAACATTTTGGTTGTTGTACACGATTCAATTTGTCGACCTTCGTTTTTATATTGGAAAAAAATTTCTTGAACATTGCTCAATGTGAATTTCATTAGCATGTTTTTTGGTATATTGAGTTCAAGGTGATTATTTTTTGCCCATGTTTGAACCCTTGTGATGTATACATTCCTGAAATATTACCACAATATCCATAAATTAATATTTCAAGAATATCGTACAATATCTATAGTTCTCTGGGTGTGTCATCCTTTATTTTGTCAATTATTCTATTGATTTAATACCAAAGTGATTAACGTTTCATTCATAACTTCATTTGTAAATGCTCTAATGATTCAGCCACCAACTTCTCCGTTGTTTCTTTTTCAAATTTCCTGTTGAAGTTATCCTTATGCTCCGTCTCGTTACGAGACGAAATTACAGTAAACTGGGTCACAAAGTATATCGGAAAACAACTCACTCCAACAGATATCTACATAGGGACTCCAACCATCACGCCACAGGGCGTCATAAAAACATTGGTCGATAGAGCGAATCAGAATTGCGAATCAGATTCTCTGAATAATGGGCTAAACCATTTGAGAAACGCTCTACGAGCTAATGGTTACCAAGACAGGGAGATAGAACGAGCAATACGAACAAAGACTACCAAGAACCCACACCCTGAAACAAAGGACGAATCTTCATCAACAGGAACCGTTTTTCTGTCCTACCTGAGGGGAACCACAGATCGCATTGGAAAAATCTTGAAAAAGCACAACATCATAACGATTTACAAAATACAGGAACACCTGAGGTATGATAAAGATCCAAGAGACCCTCTGTCCAATGCTGGGGTATATAGGATTCCGTGCTCATGTCGAAAAGTATATGTAGGAACCACCAAACATAGTTCAAGACGCGGATTAGTGAGCACGGTCGAAATTGTCGGTTGGGAAAAACTGAAAAATCAATTCTAGCCGAACACGCCCTTCTCGATGATCATGAAATTCAATTTGATAAAACCTCAATCCTCTCAACAACGCCACATTATTCCACTCGCTTATACCATTAAGCAATTGAGATATATAAACATAAGGATAACTTCAACAGGAAGGAGGAGGCACTGACCTTGAACAAAATTTGGCATCCCATTCTGAAAACATTGACGAAAAAGCTAGACAGCAGTACAGAATCCGACGCACGACAGAAAAGGGTCCGATAACAAGATATTAACAAACAAGTACCTCCAGATTTGCCATTAGTCAGAGTAGACTCACAGGAAGGAGTTCAACTAAGACCACGCCGCTGAAGATGGCTGCCGCAGATGAATTATTCTGCAGGATACACCGGAAGACGAACGTCCCGAATCACCAAGTGAGGAACAGATTGTCACCCTTTTCGCAGAAAATCAGGCTCTCAAGAAAACTATTGCAAGGATGCGTTTCATTCTACAAATGTATTCCTCGACTCCGCAAGCTGCTTAATATTTTAAGAAGTATGGCTCGAAATATAGTCAAAACTTTTAGCGTTGAATTGCCAGAATTATTTTTTGGAACTTCAATTGCAGTTATTGTGACACATTTTTGGGTACTAGTCTATAGAACCAGTGACTACACTACACGAAGTGATTCCAAATTGTGATTTATATCTGTTGTATGATTCTAGAATTATATACTAAGCATAATGCCACTTCCTTCCCTATACATATTCACAGTTCTACTGGAAATACATAATAACAAGACCAAATTTACTAAGCATTCGGATATACACGATTACAACACCAGATCTGCAGACTTGTTGAATCTTCAACGACACGGACTAGCTGTAAGCCAACATAATTCTTTGAATCTCAATTTATATAATGCTCTCGATGAATCAATTAAACTATCAGAATCAAAAAAATTCAAAATTACAATCAAAAGATTTTTTCTTGAAAACTGCTTCTACAGTGTATCGGAATACCTCCAAAAAGCCAACTCTCTTAGAGTCTAGCTCTATGTAGTATAGCACACAGAACTCAAGCTTGCTTTTATGTACCTTACGTCGCACTTTTTATACATCTCTTTCTGCCTTCACAATATTTTATGGATTACTATTAATGTAATCTCATTTTAATTACTTTTAATATTGACGCAATTGTATTATATTATAGGTACTAGTGACATTTCTTTATTTTTAAACTTATATACACTTGCCATTTCTCATTATATTATAGATATTTTGTCTTTCTCAATTACCATTATCATTGATATTTTTAACATATTTCAACTTGTTGAATATTTGACACTTTAATGTGTTATCATCCAATTGTTCGTTCTGTTCTGACCTGCCATAAACATACTTGTATATGTAACATGGTTAAATAAACTATCTATCGAATATATAACAAATTATGAAATTTTTTATTAGAAAATTGAGCATTACGAAATCTTCTTGCAAAATTACCAACTATAAAATTTTTGATTGAAGATTGCTGGAATCTGTTGCATAATTTCAGAAATTTCTCTGAGAAATGTATTGCATTCATGGGTTTCTAAATATCTGAAAATTACTTACCTTCTAACTTTGTAGTCTGTAACTTTCCAGTATGTACTTGTGTATTTTTTGTGTGACTTTTCTTCAGCAAAATTTATATGAAAGTTCGAAATGAATTTGTATTTTATTGTAATGCATGTCTTCTGCACGATGAATCTGATTTTACGCCTAATAACCGGTACTTTCCAGAAAATAAAATCATGTCACAATGTTACTTTTTTCGTTTTATTAAACAACACTTCCTCAATGTACAAATGCACTTACAACTATTTCATTGACCCACTTCCATATTCTTTTTACTTTTGTTGTAAACAGATTTTCGTGGCGGTGGGTTGGAAACATCAAACAATGTTGGAACAGCGTTTGGTTTCAATTTAACCAAGCCATCTTGACGCAAAGTTTCAAACTGCGATTGTTCAAAGTGTTTCTGAAAATCATCAATTACAGCTATGAATAAATGTCATCCAAAAACCGCTAATTTTTTTAAATCAGATTTTGGCCATGAACCTCCATTACAGTAATAAATTAGCATGATATCATTATAATCGTTAGTCAATCTTGTCCATAAACACTCAAAAGTATCATATTTTTGTATCTTATAAAATTTTGTTGAGTCAACTTTTTTCAATGAAAAATATCATACAGAAATATAATTTAAATGAAAAAATTATTGACAAACAAACAACTTTTTGTTTGTTTATAATTTAACAACCTTAATAAAGGTAGAATGCAGCAACAACATGAATATTTACTTCACATAAACGGGAATGCACTGATGGTTTCCAATTTCCGCCTCGTCGCATATTATGCAGCCATTTGATGTATCGTTTGTCCTTTAAACTTGGAAATCGGTACATGCGAAATCCTTGTTCTGTTCTGTTCTGCAGTTGTTAGCCGAACAGCACGTCATTTTCAGAGTTTATTTGGAAATATCGCTTAATCGATCCACACATACATTTGGAGCTGTAATGATAATTTTTTTGTAAGTCACAAACAATATGGTCTCAATGTTTGAAAAAAATTGATAAGAATTGTATATAATCAGCCATAAATTATGAATTCCAATGTTTATATACAACATATTATCTTTATTTGTAAGTAAATTTGTTGAATCCAAAATTGAGGTTAGAAGTTATGATTGCGTCGGAAATTCAAAGAAAAATTCCATTCTGGAATGAGCTGAGGTATTTTCAGCTTAAGTTGAATTCAGTTTTATTCTAATGAGGGATTTGATCCAGAATTTCGGCTGAATTCACGCAATTTTATGCTATAAAACACTTGCAATTCCGGAAATATGTCACTGATTTTACTTTACATTATATTGATATTTAAGCAGAAATATGTTTACTTACTGCGTACGGGCGAAGAGAAAACACGATGTTGTATCACTCAGAGGCACTTTGATATTATTTTCACCATTTTTTCGGATGATAATAACTTTTTTTCTAGTGAAGGTCCCAATGTTTACATATGCTTCTTCACATCGCCAGGACACAAAATGGAGGACGATAATACCTATACTTTTAGTGCTC
>JAVJAQ010000451.1:0-86741 GCA_032362365.1 Zygogramma bicolorata | reverse complement strand
TCCCACTGTTGGAATTGTTTGATGGGCTAATGAATGTTAGGAACTTGAAAAATGAAACAACCTTTTGACGGTGGCCAATACAGAATTAATTTTTTTATTTTCAAATTCAATTCATCATAAACAAAAAAGAGTGAACGGATAAAAAACATATCAACAAAGTCGCATAAAAAGACTTCACAGATATCATGCGTTCGGCTCACAATAATTAATACGCGGCACACTGAATGCCGAGGTGAGAATATAAATGAATATTTCTGTCATTCACTTTCTGTATATTCCAACACTCCCACTCAGAAAGTGAGTGAAAGCAAAAAAACAAATTACAAAAACAAAATATTATTTTGGAGAAATGTTTTCATGCATGTATATGAAAAATATCATCTTTGTAAATCAAGAGACTATAATAATTAAAGTAACCCTATGTTGAGTCTTATCTTCATCAATTTTGAGACAGTTGGTGCCTTTGTGAAGATATCTGCCAACTGGTCACCTGTAGACAAATATTTCAGTGATATATAACCTTTTTGAATGAGATCTCTAGTAAAATGGTACTTGATGTCAATATGTTTTGACCTTTTATGATGCGTGGGATTATTTGCAATATCTATACAACCTGTATTGTCTTCGAAAATGACGATGGGTTCTGATATTTTCATATTCATACTATTTAATAACGACTTGAGCCACATAGCTTCTTTTGCTCCTTCAAACAATGCTATGTATTCGGCTTCTGTTGATGAAGTAGCAACAACATGCTGTCGTCTAGTATTCCACGTAATTGTGCAATTTTCAAATAGTTTGAATATATATCCGCTCGTACTTTTTCTGTCGAGTTCATTATTACCCCAATCCGCATCAACATAGCCAATCAACATATTTTGGTACTCATTCTTAATATAGGTGAGTTTTAAATCAAGAGTGCCCTTCACGTATCTCAATATTCTTTTCAAATATTTCCACAATTCTTCTGAATTCTTGCTTTGGAATCTACTCAACAAATTGATTGAAAAACATAGATCCGGTCGTGTGCACAACATTGCGTACATCAAACAACCAATTAAATTTTTACAAGGTGCATCATAAAATTTTTCAGAATTTAATGCTGTAAAATCTAGTTTTGATGATAAAGGTGTTTCTACTGGTTTACAATCACTCATGCCAAATTTATGTAAAACCTTTTTTAAGTAAGAGCTCTGATTTATTGAGATTTCATCCTTCCTTCTCTCGATGGCAATTCCTAGAAATAGTTTAATTTCTTTCATATCAGTCATTTTGAAACAAGAATGGAGAAATTGTTTGAAATTCAACATTGTTTCTAGATTAAATGTAACAATCATTATATCATCTACATATAAAAGTAAATATATATTCGTATTTATAGATCCTTTATTCAAGAAATATAAACAACTGTCAGCTGAAGAATTTTGGAAACCTTTTTCTGTTATGACTGAATGAAAATGTTCATACCAACAACGAGATGATTGTTTCAAACCATATAATGATTTATTCAATCTGCACACTTGATTTTCTTCAGCATCAACACCTTCTGGAATTTTCATGTAGATTTCTTCATTTAAAATTCCATTCAAAAATGCTGCCTTGACGTCCATTTGATGTATTAGTAAATCGAATTGATTTGCAAATGCCAAGAGAAATCTAAATGTGGAAATTCGGGCAACTGGTGCAAAAATTTCGTCATAATCTAGTTTATATTTCTGACTGAAACCCCTTGCAACCAGTCTAGCCTTATATTTCATGGGTTTTCCATATATATCATTTTTTATTGTGAATACCCATTTACATGATACTATATTTTTATTCGAGGGTTTTGATACTAATTCCCACGTTTCATTGAGTAAAAGAGAATCAAGTTCATCCTTAACAGCCTGCTCCCACTGAGTTCTATCTTCCCTTTCTTTAATTTCCTGATAACTCCTGGGGACAGTATGTATAACAGTTTGCATACATGCTGAATATGATGTAAAATCATCATCATAATTTTCATTATAAGAGGGCTGCGGACGATTTTTAATCCTATCACTTTTTCTCAATTCAAGGTTATTTATATCACTATTTTGTATTTCGACTGAGATTTTTTTTTGTTCAGGAATTTTTCCGGGAATAACATTTTCTGTGTTCCTATCACAGTTTTTATCATTTTCTTCTGAATCATGTGTAATAAAATTCAAATTATCGGATAACTGTGACCTAGAAACTTTGAAGTTTGTTTCATCAACAATAACATCGCGTGCTATTTGAAACTTATTTGTTTCAATGTTCCATATTTTGTATCCATTTGGTTCGTACCCAACAAGAATTCCCTTTATTGATTTATTGTCAAATTTACTATTTCTTATTTTCAAATGAATATATACGGTTGAACCAAATATCTTTAAATTCCACAACTTGGGCTTTTTAGAATGCCACAATTCATACGGAGTTTTGGAACACACAACAGCTTTAGTAGGCGTTATATTTATTAAATAAGTTGCTGTTAAAACAGCTTCGCCCCAAAACTGTTTACTCAAATCTGCTCCGTTTATCATCGAACGAGCTTTTTCAGTTATAGTTCGATTCATGCGTTCTGCTACTCCGTTTTGTTGTGGAGTATAAGGAACAGTTAAATGATACATTATTTCCTTTTCTGAACAAAAATCTTTGAAATCGTTAGACATGTATTCACGCCCATTGTCGCAATAAAGATTCACAAGGTTTAAATTGAAATGCGCTTCACTCTTACCCACAAAATCTTTGAATTTACTCAATACTTCTGATTTGTAAGTCAATAGGTATGTAACCGTGTAATGAGTGAAGTTATCTATAAATGTAACAAAGTAATTTTTATTGTCTATAGTAGGCGGAGTGATGGGTCCGCAAACATCTGTATGAACAATAAACAAAGGTCTTTTCACATAATTTTTATTTTTTGATTTATTAAATGGACGTCTTGCTTGCTTACCAAAAATACAAGATTCACAAATTTCATTTGTGGGCTTGATGCCCTCAAGGTTACAAACATCCTCAAATAAATTTTGCTGTTTTATTTGATTGAATTTATCATCGCTTATGTGACCCAGGCGCTCATGCCATATTTTGAAATTATCGGTTTTACTCAAATTGACTCGACTTTCATTTTCAACGCTTTGTATTGTTTTGAATAAAATACTAAATAAACCATTGGATGGCTTACCTGATAAAATGGTCTGTTCACCATTTTGTACAGTGACTCCTTTGGCATCGAAAATAATTGTCATACCTTTTTCTTGCATACGTCTTACCGAAAGTAAATTAGCCATGGCATCTGGTGCATAGAGAACATTTTCTAATACTCCCGATACTCCAAGATTTGTTACTACTCGTATGGTCCCTCGTTTCATCGCCATTATTGACTCTCCATCCTTCACTACCGAAATATGCAGCGGCGGTGACAAACTGTAGCTACAGGTGAAGAAGGAATCGCTGTTAACGATGTGGTCTGTTGCCCCTGAGTCCAGCAGGAAAGTAATTTCATTTGAGATATCCTCCGTTGGTTGAGAATTTGCCATCATGAATGCGAAACCATCAGCATTTGCTTTTTCATCATGTGATATGGAGGTGAAAGTTCGCGGTCGATTCTGCTGCATCCTCTTATAATAGTAACAATTCGGCTTTTCATGATTATGTCGGCCACAATGTTCACATGTTATTTTTGAAAACTTATATTGTGACTTGTGATTGGTTTTCTTCAGTGGCATTGAGTTATTTTGTTTACTGAAATTTTTACGAGATTTCCACCTTTTCTGTTTATTTCCACTTGGTCCTGGAATTTGAGTAATTTCTCCGACATTCAAAACTTTCAGTGTGGATCGCTCCTCATCTCGCAATTTAACTTCGTGGTCCAGAAGACGGGTTTTAACAAATGCTAATGTTAAATTGTCATCGCCCAAAGTTTCTAAAGCAGTGGCAATACCATCAAAAGAGTTAGGTAGCGTCAACAGAAGATGAGAAATTTTATCCATTTCATCGAGTGATGCACCTGCTGCTATTAAATCAGCCATTATAGTGTCGAATTTCACAAAATGGTGTAGAAGGGTAACTTCACCTTGTAACTTCAAAGACAGTAGCTGCTTACGTAATGCCAGTTGTGTCGCTAGGCTACGTCTTTCGTATATCGAATCCAAATTTGTGAAAATATCCCTTGCCGTTGCATTTTCCTTGGCGAAACTGAGAAATGTGTCACTCAAATATTCCACTATTATACTTTTCGCGACTGAATCATTTTTACGCCATTCATCCGTGATATCTTCCGGAATATCATTGTTCACAACATCGAGCACGTTAAGTTCAGCTAACAATGATTTCACTCGAAACTTCCAAATGGTATACTTCTCTCCACTGAATGGTTGAATATTTCGTTTTGCCACATTGTTATCCATCGTGGCGAACTGAATATCTTGTAGGTACCTTCGTAATCAATTTTTTTGTTTATCACAAAACCATATATCAACTTCGGACAATACTACGTATTTCTTTTTATGTAAGTGTGACCTGGGCCCATAACCTGTTGGAATTGTTTGATGGGCTAATGAATGTTAGGAACTTGAAAAATGAAACAACCTTTTGACGGTGGCCAATACAGAATTAATTTTTTTATTTTCAAATTCAATTCATCATAAACAAAAAGAGTGAACGGATAAAAAACATATCAACAAAGTCGCATAAAAAGACTTCACAGATATCATGCGTTCGGCTCACAATAATTAATACGCGGCACACTGAATGCCGAGGTGAGAATATAAATGAATATTTCTGTCATTCACTTTCTGTATATTCCAACACCCACCTATACACTTACCATTTTATATTATATCATATTCATTTTTTTTTGTGTTTTGTCCTGTTTTTCCACCATTTTGGTGCCAAAAAAAGGCTGTGACGAATTTATAAAAAAAGTGAAATGAATTGTGAGTTGAAAACCAACACTATGGATCACAAGTTCATTCATAGTCTCATAAAAATATTCAGTTTTCATTGCCCTTCAATTGCAAAGAAGGAAGGTGCAGAATGTTCTGAAGAGAGTGATGTTATCAGTGGATTTATTTATATCCGATAGTGACGAAGAAACCCTTAGAAGATCTGCGAAGGGAATATGAAAATGAAAAAATAGGGAGACAAGAAAATCTCTCGAATATTCATCACAATATCAGAGTTGTAATTCGGGTTTCGCATTTTCAACTGAAAATTCCAAGAAACAGTTCGTTGGACAAGTTCCAGAAGTGACCACAGATGAATTGAAAATGAAATGACGAATAAGAAAGAAGATACTTCGAAACCAATATTTTATTGGCCAAAATTAGGCGATGAATCTTTGGTCACAGATGTCATTTCAAGGGCAAGGTAAAAGCAAACATGTGGAACAAGAACTATGATATCAAGGTAAGTTTTTATCAAAGGTGATATGTTCACCAAAACATGACTAAGTATGTGACTACTTTCAATTGAATTGGATTCGGTAATAACATGAGCCATGTTCCTATAACTATTCCACTCATCTTAGGAAACTCTTAGTTTTTATCAAATTCCGAATTATCTGCATAATTTCATTTACAGGTGTTATTGAAGTTCAAATATGAAATCGAAGCCTGTACCTGCACCAAAGGATAGATTGTATGTCATCATATAGCTTGTGTGCTATTACATGTGTACTCTAATATTTCAAGAACTGATATGGCTTGTATGTGGGTTCATCGAGCAACAGAAGTCGTAGAACCAAATGAAATAATAACAAAAAATGAAATTGATCCATTGGAAGGAGCAAGACGCATCAAGGAAGAGCTTGATGAATTAAAAAATAATTTATAGACAGTGAACAGCAGTGCAGGAAGTCCCAAATGTTGGAGCAGACACATACCTTGAGCCACTCCACCTTGGCACATAATTTGAAGAAAAGTGACATTTCATTCATTGAAATGGTAATATATTGTCAAAATGATCATAATAGTTATGATCAAATTCAAGGGCAGCTACACCATACTAGAGGAGACTATTGTTACCTAGTTATATAGACCAATGCTGATGTTGCCATTAAGAAAATTGAAAAGGATAAGAGTTGGGAAAAATATTCATGAACTGAATATCTCATGTATAATATCTCATGATCATGATGTATTGTATTCTTTATTTTTCGATAAGTCTAAATTATTTTGGAATTGTTCACTGATATACTAAAAATAAACCTTTTCTCACAATCATAATAATAATACAATAGTGAATACTAAAAGGAAATTGGCTGAATATTTCAGGCAGCACAATCATATTTTCTCAGAAAAAACATCAACCAAGATAATTTCTGAATCTCAATATATCTACAACACAATTGTTATTCATTTATTTAATGCAGGTACTGCTTTTGCTTAGATTTTTTTGTATTCTGATGATGAATGATGGAACATGTAATCAATGGATATGCCGATATTTTCATTAAAATTGAAGGGCTTAGAATACAAAGGGTACAAGTACATTTTTCAGTCAAAATGACATAAGTCCAACTGAGCAAAGTTAACACAAATATTTGTCGGAATACAAAGAATCTAAGTAAGTTTTGTGACTTTGAGCGCCATCTCATGGCTACTAGAAAAAGTATGTGAATTGTAATGTAGTTTTCTTCAGCATACAATGGGTGTAAGTACACTGGTGCCTAAGATGCCTAGAAGTCCTGGTGACTCAACTGATTAGATTTTGTTTAGATTTTTGTGGCGAAAAAAACAATCGACGCTTTTGAAGGTTTCCCCTATTTTTTCGGTAGAGGGCGCTATGTTCCCATTTTTCAAATTTGATGACAAGTGTCAAGTTAATTGTCATATTGTCATGTCAGTTTGAAATTGTGATGTTTAAGATGTTTTTATCATTTTATCGTGTTTATTTGTTGATTTCATTGCTTTTGAATATCGAAACGTTGTTACTGATATCTCATTGTCCACCCATTATCCTTTAGGTTACGATCTCTTCTCGCTAGCCAATCAAATAAAAGTGGAAAAACCCGACTGCACATTTTCACTTAGTGAATATTTAGCTTCAGACAAGACTGACAAGAGCGTGTTGGCGACATCTGTACATATTGTAAGGAAACCTCCAAAAGCTCAATTATCCACCAGAAATCAAGCAATCCAGATTTCGCCACTTTTATCCCAAACTTCTACAGGTATAAGTAAATACACCAGGGTTTCCAGGCATCTTACTGGTGCCCTTTGTATTCTTACTAGTCACTGTGGATAATTTTCAACAGGTGGTCTGGTATATTATTGCAAACGTAAATAATACCATTATTTAAGCAGTTATTTGTAGCAAATAGATATGGAAAGTGACGAAGGTGAGTTGAGTTTAATTTTGTTTTCATAGAATAGTAATAATACATTGGTATTACCCTCTACAAGTTCAATTTGCCTGAGCCATTGAGGTTATGATATTTTTTTGGTTCCAGATCCATACCAAACCGATGAAGACGACGTATATATTCCTTCATCGGGTAGTTCTGATTCGGACGATAGCAATGTTCCCGAGACCAACTCAACTCAAATGAATGATGCTATTCCTTCGGTGAGCGGTGTGACTTCTAAGAAAAGTAGGAAGCGACAAAGGAATGAGTCCACGTGGAAAGTTAAAAACCGGCAAAGTCTACGAACACATGGGAAAGAATATGAATGTCGTAAGAAGAAATTACGTAAAGGTAAATGTTTGGTCGCCTATCCACATAACTGTCGATATAAGTGTACTGACAATATTTCCGAAAATGAAAGGCAACAGTTATTTAGTGCGTTTTATGACCTACCTTCGTACGATCATCAGACATCATTTTTGTCTTCATGCATACGAAAAGTAAGTGTTAGAAATAGAAAAATGAATAGAACAAAGAGCAAGAATTTCAGTACTCAAATTTTTTTACTTCAGAAACGCGTGTGCAAGCCATTTTTTCTCAGAACGTTTGATATCCCAAATAAAAGATTTGCATTTGTTTGCCAGAAAACTAATGAACTTGGCATAGTTGAACCAGATAAAAGAGGCAAAGGACCGAGTAAGAGAAAACTCAATGAAGTTGATAGAAATTTTGTAACTGATCATATTAAACAATTTCCTAGATACAGAAGTCACTATTCTAGAAAAGATAATGCAGCCGCTCGGTATTTGTCCTCAGATTTGAATGTACAGATTATGTATAATCTATATAAAGATATTTGTGTCGAAAAACATAGGACCCCAGTTAAGTTATCCTATTATAGATACATTTTCAACAATGAGTTTAATTTACGATTTCATAGACCACATTCTGATACATGTTCAAGATGTGATAAGTATCAAAATACCATCAAGCACTCGACAGATCAAACGCAAGTGAACAAAAGTAAAGTGGAATCAGAGATTCACCTCCGAAAAGCTGAACTAGCTAGTGACACAAAAAAAAAGATATAGTGACATATACAAATTCTACAGATACCCTAGTTGTATGTTTTGATCTCCAACAAACATTACCCACTCCACTAATAACCACATCCAAAGTGTTTTATTTACGACAACTGTGGACGTACAATTTTTGCATTTACGATTTAGTACAAAACCACGCGCATATGTTTGTGTGGTCTGAGAATATGGCTTCGAGGGGATCGCAATCAATAGGATCGTGTTTGTTGCAGTTCATTAAGTCTCTGCCATCAACAGTAACCAAACTTATTGCCTATAGTGATTCGTGTGGAGGGCAAAATAAAAATAAAAACCTATGTAAGTTGTTTATGTTTATAGTCCAATCTACTCACATAGAAGAAATCCACCATAAGTTTTTGGAACCTGGACACACTTATATGGAATGCGATCGTGCATTTGCACTTATTGAACAATCGAAAAGAAAACATCCACAAGTTTTCATCCCAGAACATTGGACTTCCGTCATTAAAGCATCTGCTAGAAGTTTTATTGTGCATCCAATGACACAGGAAATGTTTGTTTCTTTTGAAAAATTAGATCCCTTAATAAACGATCCGAAATTGGACGTGAATAAAAAACCCCTACGTTTTAGACAAATAAACCACTTCAAATATGTCAAAGATGCTCCAACATTTTCATTTGAATTTAAACACACTCTTCAGGAAGACTTTCCTTTTTCGAGATGGGTATCCGTTGTACCAAGAGGTCGACCTTCCCTTAAATTGGACAATATATTGCCAACAAATACTGTTGCGATACCGATTACCACAGCTAAGTGGAAGGACCTTCAATCATTATTAGACTACATACCACCTATCTTTCATCAGTTTTATAATAATCTGGCGCATGGAGAACCAAAAACGAAAGGAACAAAGGCAAAAAAAAAACAAAAAAAATCAGGAGTCCAACACAGCTTCAACGTCTAGGGATGAACATGAATCCGATTCAGACAACGATATGGATGATAGTGCCATGATTGATTCAGATTATGAAAATATAAATTGAATTATTGTTTGTCACTGAGTCAATAAAGCATATAACACAAAAAAGTGATTTTTTTTTTAAATGCGTCGGGATACAAAGGGGACAAGTGAATTTTTTATGGATTCTTTGTGAAAAACTTTACAATTTTCATCTTACTCACGATATCCACATGTAATCTTCCTTATACAAACTTTCTAAATAAAAATTTCAACCTTATATCATTCATAGATTTTATTTTGGCCAAATAAGTTTAGACTCAATTTACTCGAAATTGTTAAATGAGTACTTATACCCTTTGTATTCTAAGCCCTTCAATTTATATATCGAATTATATATTGTGCAATGATCGTAAATTAATTCATATGCAGGAGGAATGTAAGCCTGCAGTTGATAAATAATGAAAAAGAATTGGGGAAACATATTTTTATTTTACTTCTCGGTGGGAGTTTTGGCATGATCACACTGTAAAGCGTCTTATGCATAAGAACCCAAGTTAAGAATAATCGCCATACTAGGATCTCTGCTTCTCATAACAATAAAAAAATAAAATCGTGCAAACGTTCAAGAGCTCTGGGTTAAAGATGGGACTGGTATGATAATACTTAGAGCTGCCTTCAGTTACAAAGGATTTCTTTTTCTTCTTTATTCATTGCGTTTTCACGACATTGGGACTCGCAAAGATGGGGAGAAAACTGACAGAATAGCCGCTATAAGGGAAATCTACAGATCTTTTGTGAACAACTGTATGAATAACTATAGCTAGGGAGAATTTGTAACCATCGACTAAATGCTTCATCCTTTCTAAGGCCGTTGCAGATTCGTGCAATATGAGCCCCTAAAACCAGCCAAATACGGTCTAAAAATATATGCCCTTTGTGATAGCAAGACATTCTACACATGGAATTTCAAATTATACTGTGGAACGCAACAAGAAGGACTCTATAAGACTTCCAATAAACCATTTGATATAGTGAAGATTAGTAGACTCTATAAAACGAACAAAAAGGAATTTGACAACCGATAACTATTATACTAGTTACCCTTTGGCAGAATATATCCTTCACTTTGATTGGCACACTGAAAAAAAATTAAAGAGGAATTCCAACAGAATTTCTTCCAAATAAAGTACACACTATTGGTTCAAGTCTATTAAAAGGGATTTGACAACCGATAACTATTATACTAGTTACCCTTTGGCAGAATATATCCTTCAAAATGGTCTCACTTTGATTGGCACGCTGAAGAAAAATTAAAGAGGAATTCCAACAGAATTATTTCCAACTAAAGTACACACTATTGGTTTAAGTCTATTTGGATTCCAATATGACATGACGTTTCCTATCTTACCAAGAGGAATAAGGCTGTGATTTTGCTTTCCACTACGGACCAAACAGAAGTAGAGGATGAAACTAACAAGCCCGAAATAATCGATCAAAAAGTGGCCTAGATATGGTGGATCAGAAATCTGCTTCATTTTCGACACAACGGACAACACGGAGATGGCCTCTTGCTTTTTTTTTCGAATTCTTGATATTGGAGGAATCAATTCTAAAATCATTTATAATAAAACAAAGCAGGAAGAAAAAACGTTTTTTGTATGAAGTAGGCATTTCTCTGATAGAAGACCACCTGAAAGAGCGTGCTTAATTGAGAACACTGCCAAAAGACGTCAATGAGTTCTTTTCCCGATATCGAGAATCAGAAGTTCCTGTATTAGTTACTCCAATTCGTAAAGGAAGTTGCCATATATGCAGTGCTCATGAAAATTATAAAACTACAGTTACCTGTTCTAGGTGTCAGAATTTTGTTTGTAAAGCACATAGTACGAACACTGTCCAATGTAATAACTGTCTGTTTCCGCCAATAGAAGAAGACTTATAATTATGTTTAGGAATCGAGATATAGATTAAAAACAATAATTCATATCATTTTGGAAAATATTCTTACATAATTATTTTTCGAGTTGAAAAGTTGTAAGCCAAGTATATGTTTTTCTGCTTGCGGTCCTCAGTGCCGCAACGCGCCCTCTCATGGGATTTTACAAAGCGCGCCCGCAGCAGGGTTAACCATTTTTTTGAGTTAAATGAGAGTAATGATTATTTCTCAAACGAGACTAAGAATTTCATTCTGGAATTCATGCTTTTTAATGCATGGATCCCATTATTATCCTGGTCAATATCTTGAAAAATATATTCATTCTGAATATTGATGAGAGAATAATTTGAGTTCAAAAAATAATAGATAAAAAGTATTTTGGGAATGATTTAAAAACGATACAATAATATTTCAAGGAAGCAATAATATTCCTGGTTTATTTCAAAACTGTTTAAGGGATAACCCTAAAACGTTTTTTGATGTTTATTCTATAAATGAACCAATAAAATATTCTTGTCATTATTTGGAGAATAGTCCCTGCTCATTTGAAAGGGTACCGTTTTCATAATCTGAGAATATTTCTAAAATAATATATATTATGAGGTTATTCGTGAACTACATGGATTTCTATTGATATTTCTAGTTTCACCCATTAATATGTTTGTATTATATGGGAATTTACCGCTCGACCATCAATTGATGGAATGGCTAATGATTTAGGTACGTTTTGATATTTCACATCATGAACGTGAAATCGAAGTTATGATCCTGTAACGTTTTGAATATAAATAGTATTGTCACGTTCTTGATAAGTGCATTATGTCAAAGTACATTCTAATGGAATATGACATGAACATTTCCTCAAAATTTGAAAATGATACCGTAGCCTAGTGACACATTATAATTTGTATTCCGAAACATTATGATGAAATTACATAACGAATTAGATGGTTCCGAGAAAAAATACAGTAGTACCAGACGTTTTCGTTTGAACATTGGATTGTGTTCAGCAAATCATGATGCGTTTCTTCTCTGCCATGATTTGGAACGGGAATCTCAGATCCGAAATAATACATGAATGTATGACTCATAAAAAAACTGTTATGTTCAGCTGATCAGTGATAAATTGAAAGCGGCTTATAACTTGGTAAGTACATCCTAAAACACTTCATGGTATTTTTCTTTGGTCAGGTACATTCTGATCCAAACTCGTAATTATTTGAAAACATAAATTTGTGATCATTGAACGGCTTTACATAACAGCTAAACTGAAAAAAAATACAAACAAGGCAGCTATCATTAAAGGTTTTCGTTTACATCAATTATATAGTCTACCTTGAACAGTATTTCTCCATAATGAATTTTCTCATGGTTGATCGGTTTGAATAGTTGATAAAACGGTTTCAAACACAAATTGTAACTTACGGTTAGTTTCCTTACAGATTTTCTCCTAGCTGACGAATCTGATGAGTTAAATCTTCAAGAACAATCAAATTCCCTAAAAGATTTTTCTTTGCTGTGAAACCAAGAGAATTGTGGAAAAAATACTTCGAACAGTACTTGCACATATTAATCCTGGAATGATTCTGCATCAAGGTTTTTCTTGCTTGAATTCTAGCACTGAAGTAAGCCGATGGGTAAAAGTTTGTCAACATCATTCGGAACTAAGTGGTTTTCTGATCTTCCTCTTGGTCAGCTGGTTGGGTGAAATATTTGAAGCAAAATTCACACTGAAATGGTTTTGCTCTTGGAGGAAAAAGATTTTGAACAGGCTTTGCAGATGAATGGTGTTTTGTATCGTAGGTTCTCCCATGACCCGTCAAGTAGTCTCTGAACATTTGGATCAGATTTTGTAATGGAACAGTTGAGCAATGTGGACTCTGGTATGTTCAGTGGATGGAGATCTGGTAGGATGAGGGTTTGTTATAAACCATATGATTTTTTTCACATTACATCAGTTGAAAATTAAAACAAATCAAGCAAAATATTAATTTTTTGTTGGACTGAACATTGTTGGTAGGTTTTGCTCTTGAACCGAGATTTTTTTTGTGATTTTTTTCATGTGTCTGTTTAACCAATAACCATTATCAAAAAAAACTAATCGAGAAGATATTATGGTGCAATTTTGCGTCACAAGTTCTATCAACTCCTGCTGTATGAATGGTTCCTAGTGGCAGTTCAATCTGGAAAAAACAAGACAGATATCAATAAGGAGTGGGATATCTCACAGATAGAAACTATACATTTATCATTACTGGAGAGACTAACAATAATTTATTTGCACAAATTACAAATTATGTAACAGCCAGTCAAGCAATCAGGTAATTCCTAATTTAAAGTTCTCAAAAGTTTCATTTACTTATTCCTCTATGAAGAGTTCAGAGTTCAAGCTCAATAATGGACATCAACAGTGTTTTTATCATAGCTTGAAAAGAGATAACAATTTATGAAATCAATATTCTATCCTTTACTAAATATTTCCTTTTTTTCAGATTGTGGTAGGTAACAAACCCCAAAAAATTACAGAAAAACATTCTTTCGCCACAAAAGGGTGATATTCAAACAGTATCAAGTATAAAGTTATTTCCTCTACTCATGAGAGATGATATTATGATATGGCACATAAAAGTTTTTATATATTATTTCATGGATGTCAAAGTGATGTCTATTATTGAAAAGGAAATTGAAACATTCATATTTCTAGAGAGCAGGTAGAGTCCTTAGAGTACTCCTTAGCAACATGAATTTAACTTTAATTTGAGTTTCAAGCCAAAACACTTCATATCTCAACTTAAATTCTACATTCAAAACATTCAGTAAAATTTTGTCAGTGAGTCAAGTTAAGATTTTGAATAATTTTGTACCTATCCATTGTTCAGAATGAAAACAACATCAAAGATGTTGTTTACAATTTCAGATATAATGGCTGCATCTAAAAGCATACAACGCTTAAAGCCGCTGCACAAAATTTTACAGTTTTCCATGGTGAAATCAACCCATTCTTCCTTAACCACTGTTTTCTTTTAGACACAGTCATTGACTATGCAAGGCATTTACAAAATAGGATTGCCAATTATTGAAAACCTGACAACACCTTTCACAGTCCAACTCCGTTATTTTTTACCATTCCTTACAGGCTTGACTAATGTTCTACACAAATGTATTCAAGAAAATGAATGAAAACCTCCTTCCTCACCATAAGATCAAGCAATTCCCGGTAATTTCCTGGTTTAGGGTCAGGCCTGATTACAGGATGGACTCCTATCAGTAACCTTCAATTCAGGTTTTGTCAAAATCTGAAATCATATGAATTTTGAAATAATGATATAAGTTCAGAATAGGGGATCCTTACCGTTTGTGTTAGACCAAATAGTAGAAACTCATTGATTGGTATATAACCGTTTTACTGGGCAGTGGGCAGCAAGGAAAAACCTGCACAAAGTTGTGTATTTGGAGGTCCTGAACAGAAGTCATATATTTCAAGACTAAATCGTAACTGTCCCCCTTCGTTTGCAAGTTATGCCACAACTTATGGCTCTTCATATCCAGAAAAGGACATTCAACAGATTCAACTTCTTTGAATACAAAACATAAATAGCGAAAGTTTTACCACACTGACAACAAATAACAAATGCAAACTGCTTGGCTCGAATGGCTCGACCACGACCACTTGACCACAGAGTACCCCAAGTTTATAGGGAAGTTACGAAATATCGGGGGGGGGGGGGGGGGGGGGGGGGGGAGAGAAGGGGGGGGGTGGGGGAAAAAGGGGGAAAAAAAATTATAGGAAGCATAACACAGAGAAAAAAAGAAAAAAAAAAGAGAAAAAAAAAATGCAAAGAAAACAAAAAAAAATATGTTTTATGTGGTTGATTCCTGGTTGTCTTTTTCTTTGGGTGTTTTTTTTCTTCTGTTGTAAAAGGGAAAGATTTGTTGAGTTCTCACAGCCAACCGGAACCGGGGTGGGGTGGGGAATTCTGTCGTTTTGTTTTGGGGGGGTTTAGGAAATATTTTTTAGGTATTTAAAATGTTTGTTCAATTTTCATTAGTGAAAGGAGTTTTTTAGAGAAAAATTTATAAAAAAAAAGGGTTTCATAGAAAAGTTGTGGGGGTTTTTTTTGGGGGGTTTGTTCGTTTTAGTTATTGTGTTGTAAAAAAAATTTTTTGATAAGTAATAATGCGGGAAAAAAAGGGGGGAAAGGGTGGTTGAAAAATGGGGAAAGAAAATAAGCAAGGAGAGCCATCAGATTCCCTCATTCCGAAGAAACCGTGTAAGGCAAGAGGGGAAGATTTGTAAAAACCCAAGGGGATCCGACAAAATCAAAGGCCGGAGCACTTTATTAAAAGATGCGAAAACAGGAGAGACCGACCGACCGAGTGAGGGCGCTGAAAAATGGTGGTTGCAAACTTGGGTTACCGTTTTCCCCCATTTTGTAGATAGATTACCTTGTTTACATTTGTGTAAGTTAACGCGCCAAACTGAAATCCAGCATCCAGTTGCACTCGCTATTTACAAGATACTGGTTGGTTTACATATTGCTCGAATATCATGTCTCATTAGGGACGCAGGATTTTTCTATTGTAAAAAAAAATACCTGCTTCCCAAACAAGACAGATACCGTGAAGGTTAATATAACTGTGTTCAATGATGCTTTGAATAGCCGCACAATACCATTCATTGGAGGTGAACATAGATGCATTGTGTTTTAAAATGTTCAATGATATTTGTTCCGAGGCCAAGAAAATTTTTTAGCGTAGTGTTAGCTTTGAACCAAAGACGCTTTCATTTACATGGTAATCAAGAAATCATCTCTCTTCGAAATGCAAGTAACACACTGAAGCCGATCTAGGTGGCTGATTTATGCAGTTTCAGTTTGTTCCTTTTCTTCACTTAATATTCCAAGCCTTGTACCTGTCTATTTTCTCTTTCAATCCACAGTTTCCGTAATGTTTCCCACCAAAGATGTTATTTATCTTTGCTCGTTTTAAACGTGTGGAAAGAGCCCAACTTTTGGATTTCGGTTCCTAGAATTGCGGCAACTTGGCACCAAACACTTTATACGGCTCACTGAGCGATCTGCATCCATGATTGTGGGGGGTTGTTATTATTAATAAAAAAAATTACAACTTTTTCTCAGATGAGATTTCCTAAATCAACACCAAATAGACTTTCAATAAACTCACACACATATTAATGGGGAAGCCGGTATTTTGTTTGTGAAATTCTAGCAGTGCGTTATATTTCCGCCAGACGTCGCATAAAATTATGAACTTCCCAATAGTTATATCTACTTATACTGTGACTTGACGCTTCTTGACCCATCACCCATCATGTTTCATGTTTTGCCGCCAAAATGAAAAATAGAAATAGAATAGAACCGACAGGGTTATGTCGATGGCGCCAGTCGCCGGCAGTGTTGCCAATCTAATGACGTCTTTTTGTGCGGAGCTGGTGTGGAAAATCCTCGAAATATGATGAAAAAGCAAGATAAAAGCCCTATACGTGCCTATACCTTGAAAAGTCTTGACGTTCATATTAACGGGGGGGCCCCCGTTTTCGCGAGCCGGCGTAAGAATCTTCACCAAAAAACTTCTTCTAACACGACTTTTCTGAAAAAACTTTTCTTTTTTCTAGATTCAAAAAAAAAAAAAAAAAAGAAAATTCAAAACGTCACTTCGTTGCAATTTTTCTTTCACATTATAACAAGGAAAGTGTTCAAACGCTGTTCAGTTTTAGAATCCATTTTTTTCTGTAGAAAACCTCAAAAAAGAAAAAAAGAAAAGGACCTGCTAATTGATTGAAAAAAAAAACCAACAACGGAGAAAGAATATATGAATCACTCGCGTCGTTAGATTCTTCCTAACACAAGCTACCGACTGATCGCTCGCTCGTTAGATTATTACAACTTCAATTTATTTTGGAGCCACCACAACCCCTCACTCACGCCCCAACAAGCATGAACGATGGTAGAGGAAAAAGAAGGTATTCCTAAAAAGAAATCAATTCGACAAGAGATAAAAAAAAGTCTGTATTGCAACTGAAAATGTTAGATTTTATCTAACGAGTCCTGCCGGGTTAACAATATTAACTCACATCTGGTTTGAAGCTCCAGTAAAATGTTAGGGCCAATTTATACATCTCTGGCTTAGGCCCGGTTTCACCAACAAATTTAATATGGATTATTTTGCTAACTTGAATATTTGTACGCATTTATGCCTTTAGAAATTCCAGTTAGCAAAATAATCCAGATCAAATTCGTTGTAAAACCGGGTATGAGTCATGCTCCTACATAGACGTCTAAAATCAACTTATTGTTTTCGAATGAAATAAGAACTATAAAGACTAAATCAGAAATGTATAAATTGGCACTAAGAAATAGAACTGATATGTATTCATAAACCAGTGGTCACCACAGACATTAGTTTATGATATGTATATGCTGGTAAGAAATGATAATTGTGTTTGGCTTTAATATATTCTATGAATATATTGACATATTTTCTTTACCTTCTAGAAATATTAGTTTAAATATTTTCAACACTTTCGTTTATATCCTTCGGTTTTTCATCGGTTATGATATTTTCCAAACCTTTTTTCAGTTAGTCATTCCAGATCAATTTCAACATAGAAATCACACTCTTCCAAAAAACAGACGAAATTTCTGAAGAGGCAAGAGGCCGCCGTATTTCGTCATTTGACAAGATGTAACATCAATTAAAATTAATTAAAATGTCAATTACGAAGATTGCCAACAAGAGATATTTGCATTTGAACAGGAATTGGCGTATGTTTTGAGAACGGAAACGGATTTAGTTTCCGAAACGTTATCGATAAGTATTTTCCATTGACGTATCAATGGTATTTTCATATATATAATAGTATTTTTTTTTGATAGGCAAAATTTGAGATATACGATATATTTACTGACTAATTAGACTCATTTCATCCAAAAAGAACTGTTTTTCAATAGACGCAGCAACTTTTCAGGGTAGATTGAAAATCTGCCTTCTACACTTTGTATAGACTCAATATTAATTCTTATTTTTTTTCAGATTGTGGTAGGTAATGGGTAGTTGCACCAAGCCATTTAACGAAGGTTTAATGTTAAACTTGGTTTAAACATAGACAAATGTCCAAGTTTGAACCAAGTTCAACTTTAAACCTTCGTTAAATGGGTTGGTGCAGCTACCCCTAGAAACCCAGAAAACTACGGAACAAATATTGATCCACCACAAAATAAAGACGTTCAAACTGTACATTGACGTTTTCCTCTATTCCATATGTACTTCAGTTCCTGTGGTTGTAGATTAATTTGAGTATATAAGAGATTATTATTATATAAATATATTTATAGTTATTTATTATTTATCGAGTGTAGAAGAAATAGCGTATGCAACTCTCATGTAATGGTTGTTAATTCACTCTCATAAACCATATAAAACTCATTTTCAGCTCGTTTCATATCAAGGTTAATGCTTGTGTACTGATAACCATCATTAAATGATCGTTGCATAAAGTACTATTTTTGAAGATCTCGATACATTAAAATCATTGTGAATATAATATGGAGATAGGTTGAGCTGGAAACAAAAATATTTTTTTATTCATCTTTATATAACTCATCATAAACTAACTGCAATAATTTTATTTCTACTGAAATTCTTCTTCTATCCGGTAACTCGTCAAGCAGCTCCGATATTCTCAACGCTATCGGGGATACGTTTCGCCCTTCAGGCAAAGCATCAGCTTCAAGTGAATCAAGTTTCCTCTTTCGGTGAACTGAAAAATCAACAACAATTATACAAAAAATAATTATCCGATAACAATGCAGTGTGAACGAGCTAAGAGCACCAGGCTACAATTAGGGGATTTGGTTTAGACAATCTATCAACTGCTTGGGGGAATATGAGGAACATTTGGCAGTAATTCTACATTTTTTATTCTAATACAGAAGATAGTAGCGAAATCAATTTTGGAGATATTGTGGCAAAACTTGAAGCCCCCACATGAACAGGAACAGTGCAAACATCTTCTGTATTGAGATTTCATTATAATTTTATTCATTTAACAGTTCTCGGAGTTGTATTAATAAATCTTTAAAGAGGTGAACCAATAGTTTCAAACTTTAAACATTACGACAAAAGTACCCCACTAGTGGGGTACATTTGGCCAAATGACTCGTCTATGATACTTGCGACAGAAAAAAAATACGTCTACAACATATGGCTAGCAATGGTAAGTACCTCGAACTCTCTCGATACATTTTTTGCAATACATTTCTTTCATAAATTTGTTTATTTCAACGTAAAGTTATATATATTTCAAAAAGTGGCCGAATGGTTACTACTCCATACACAATTTTTTTCTGCAAACAACTGATACATAGGAAACCGGCAGTCACCTGCGGGATTAAATGTTTGAGTATATTGCTACCAAATCTATAATTGTATGATGTTCGACTATAAGTGCTGTCTTACTCAACTTTACAATGGAAATCCTATGAACCAGAATTCGCTTTCAACATCTATACATAATATTACAGGTGCTTTTCTACACAAAGCTAACAAATGAAAAGATTTTACTTCTGCTTTCACTCATGAGTTCCCATCTGTTAATAAGGTTATACTATTTTCAAAAAAAATTAAATGACAGAAAAATTGAATATATTAGTAGGTATATGATAAAACTCACTTTGTTTTTTTTCTGAATGAATAAAAAGAGGAGCAAAATCAAAATGTGTTCACAAATACATGCATCTTATTTATAAAAACAAAGATTTTATTTTTAAAAATTATTTTTTTAAAATTGGGAGATGAGAAAGTCAAAAAAGAATTCTACAAACTTCATTATCCCCACAAAAATACACAAGTTTATATACATCACTCACCTTTAAAACTTTCATCCTCTGTTGAGTATGCTGAACTGGGAGATGAGACACTTGAGATGATTTGAATATTATTTTTTGGTCTGGAATAAAAAATCTCAGATGATGAGTAAAGCATGCCAACCAAAAAACGTATACTAAGGTGAATGTATTTGTAAATGCTTTTTCTTACATTTTTCGAATGCTCTCTGGTAAAAATTTCATAGCCTCTAAATATTTCCATGGTTTTTTCTTTTTCTGGGGCTCTATTCCAATACCACTTTGTTCATTTTTTTCTATATCAGGCTTCGTCAACCTTGTGTATGTATCTTTGAGGTTTCTCCATTTTTTTTGGATAACTTCCAAAGTATATTGTTCTGAAGCAATTGTAATCAAATATAACAAATGAATTGAATCAGTGATAGTTATGTGAAGACAATTCTTATCAGATTGTTATGCATTTGTCATAATACACATAAAAGCTTACCATCGAATAAATTATATATTTCCAACCAAAGCTGTTCCCTTATTTTCTTTGTTTTTTCCGCCGAACTTAGGGAGCAATCCCATAATGGGGGCCTTTCTTGCACAGCATAAATGAGAAGCTTCTCGAAGGAAGAACTAAAATATTTGATGATATCAGTAAACCAAATATATTATCATTAACAGATAATGTATGTAACATACATTACATTGATACACTTAATACTATTGAATTTAGTTCACTGAATACTAGAAGTCTGATAACACTTTGTAATTTTACCATTCTGTTTCTATTCTATCCAAATTTTCCCAGTCCTGTTCATCCTTCATCGATACGAGATGGCAACAGGGCTTGGTTATGTCGAAGGTTTTCTGGCAATCTTCACAATGAAACTGTAATTCAAATATTGAGCTGAGTCTCCTATTAAATTTAATTACTGATCAAAACTTCAATTTCTTATTATTTACTTATAACTAATTCAAAATTATGTACCTACCATGTATCAGAATATACTAGGAATAAAGGCTATATTTGTTTTCAGTCTTTACTAAATGTTAAAAGGTCTGATTGGGTATAGAAATTGTACAAAATTGAAAAAAAAAAGTTCTTATGCTGAAGGGACATTAGAAAATCGCTCCTACAATCTTCAAAACTCACACCAGATTTATACATCAGTTTAAATAATAATCGTCTTAGGACAAATGCATAAACATTCCTAGTAAAAAGTGAAGGTTGAACTCCTTACAGCTTATTGCTCAAGGTTTATCATTATTTCTTTATACTATTTTAAAAATCCTGTGTTAATTGCATTAAAAACATTTCACCCCTCTTGCGAGTACCTTATAATTGTTTGATCTTACTTCTGTTCTCAATTCCAGTGCTGATAAGGCCATGGTCAATAATGTGGTCTGGTATTCGGTATTCCACACAGTAAAATTCGAAAAACGTTCTCCAGGTGTCTAACCGTTATAGTATATAGTGTTCCAAAAATTTTTATTTTCTTAGTGTTGATGTTTTTGTTTTGAAAGCAGATGCATAGAGTGTTGGTTGTCTCTGAGTAGAGCTAGATAAGCTGAATAGATACATAGAACTTTTGTCTATCTATAGCTAGATAACTGTCAATCTGTCAATCAAATAATCATCCTCTTCTTATATATTTGGCTATGCTTAGTGATACAATTTGCCAGCTAACATTAAACTATCCATTGTCATTTGTCGACAATGGATAGTTTAATAATATTTACCATGCCATGGAAAATATCTATGGCATGGTAAATTATTGAAATTATATATACCCCAATAATCTTGAAAGTTCTATAATATCAAGTATTCGAATTATTTATGTCAACAAAATATGCCATGAAGTAACGAAGGCGTATCTCAAGTATTTGAATCAGTTGAGATCCACCAAAATAGAATGAAAGTAACTCCTGCTGAGCTATATATTTGAATCAGACATTCAGCTAGGAATCTATCAACACTGCGGAAGGGTCAACTGGTATTCTCTGATGGATTCGTAGGAATTGTGCCTCCTTTATATCGAACCGTAAATGATTGGGCGATATATATCAAAAGCAAGTTAAATGATAGTTGATTACTGACAGAAGTTTCTTCCTGATACCATGCATAAAAACAGCCTATATATTTGTACAGTTATTGTGATAACATTCATTTCCTAGTAGGATTTCCACAAAACTGAAAGTTCATTATTAGGAAGACTTTGCGGCAGTGCATGCCATTCTATCACTTCATAACCTCGAGAAAATTCAGGTTCATTATCAAGGAAAGTTTGGTACTCTTGATGGTTTAGGTAAAGTCTGCTTCGATCAAATGTCAACTATACTTTTTTCCTTGCACACTCAGTTGAAGTGCCATCCAATCAGATAAACCATCCTTTCGTAAGTTCAGGTTTTCAGAGTAATTTAATATTAGAAGCTGATTCTTCATTTCGATTTTTTGTTATTATTTTCAGTTTTATTTTCATGTGAAAAAATGAGAAAAACGAAATTATTAAAGGTTTGCTCGTTATTCAATTCAATTCAATGGCCCACCATAATAGCACTGATTGATAGTCTGGGGCTGGAACACTAGCTGCCCATGATTGTGAATCTATCAGTAGCGATGCGCGACGTTCGGTTAGCAATTACATCCTAGGAATCTATCCATTGCATTCATTCAGCGATAGATAAAGGGAAAACTCGCTAACCCAGGTATAGTCTTTGAGTCTATTATTTGATTTTCAGCTTTAATGTCAAGTGAAAAAAAAAGAGAAAAACGATTATGGGTTAGCTCGTTATTGAGATTTTGGGTCTGAAACACGAGCTGTCCATGATTGTAAATCTAATAGTCGCAATACGTGACGTTCGGCTGTACTTAAAAATTATTTCCTGAAAATCTATCCGTTTCAAGGCGTGACATTATTCAGCGATAGATGAAGGGGAAACTCGATAACCCAGATAGTCTATTAGTCGCAGTACGTGAGATTCTGGCGATAGACCATCACATGTGAATTTACTTATTTCTAAAGATTGTCCACCTCACAGCTCGTTTTTCAGTTGAGAAAAAAACACTAGCTGACCATGGTTGTGAATCCTTTTGTCACAATGTGGGTCATTCGGGATATAAACAATTTTCAAGACGCCCATCAGTTGCAATGCATGACGTTCAGCGTTCAGGTCAAGAGGAAATTCGATAACCCAAATAGTCTATCAGTTGCAAAATGGGATGTTCGACAACAACTAGGTATATAATAGTTATAGTGCATTTGACTAATGATTCATAAGAGAAGTGTTCGATAATAGATCGGTATAGTATATTATAATGAAAATGTGCGATGAAGTACTATGTACCATTTGTCATGAATATTTCATAGACTGTTGCATTGGTGACAAGGTTTTAAGTGTTCAGAAAATTTCAGAGAAGAACCAATCTCGGATGCCTTGGATATCTCTGAATAGAGACCAAATTCAATTATAAGTATCAGCTGGGTGCCTACAACAAGCTCTGATCGCAATTCTCTAACAATCATCTAGGGTATAGAAGCCCTGGCAAAGCGAAAGACTATTTACATATCTTTGTATTGAGATAAATATTATATAAATATAAATCTCATTGAGGCAGCAGGGGAAGGTAGTGGTAGGTGTTACTGAAATCAAGAGATTTCTATTGGGAACAGATTATGCGTGATGTAACCAAGAAATACTTGTCCTGCAGTCCTTTGAACACGATAGGCTCACATGTATGGGAAACCAGGGTTCATGGCCTACTTCAACAGAAAATTATCTACCATATGTATTGATATAATCAGCAGAGTTTCAAGGCTCCGATGAATTGGCAACGTGAACGGAAGGAATGAGTCGAAATTATCCTTATGAGGACAATTTTTGCTGTGGGATGGGACAGAAAGAAAGGTACTAGTATGGTGAATGTTTATGGTAATTTATATATGAGTGGTATTGACTTCTTACAGAGTTCTCCGGCAAGTGGGCCTACTACATGAGCTATTTCAAAATAGCTTCCTGTGTTAGTGAATTGGTATATCAAAAGTTGACACGGTATAGCTATAAGGAGGTCAAATTCTCATTCATATTTTTTCCGTAATGAATATTCAAATAATATTCAGGCAACAGGGTACAGAAAAAGAACTATTTCTTGTGTCTGCGATCTGAGCCCGGATTCTAATTCACAAGTCGAATGAAACCTATCGAGTTGGCTATAATGATTTCTCAAAAAAATTGTGGAATAAATATCACCGACTCGATAATTCTCATGAGATTCGTGAAATAGAATCAGGGCTCTGAACTCAACTGAGCAGTCGCAGTTTATCTGTGAAGCTCAATCGTAATTATATATACTTTCACGTCAAAATTACCGATGACTTGGTAAAACTAAAAGAATTATATGAAGCGGCTCGTCCGAAGGGTCCCGCCCCATGGAAGTTGCCATGTCGAACTGGTATATAACAAAAGGGTTTGATCGAGTTTGGCATCGGGGTCTCCTTTCTAAACTGCCGTCTTATGGTTTGCCTCCTCGCAGTTGTGTGCCTTGTTGAAGACTTTCTCGTCCGATAGGTCTCTGTATGTGGTTGCTGATGGAGTATCATCTGATATTCTTCCAATAAATGCAGGTGTTCCACAGAGTTCAGTTCTGGCGCCCACTTTGTTTCTGCTTCATATAAATGATTTTCTCGGGAAAACATCTTGTTTAGTACATAGTTTTGCGGACGACAGTTCTCTTCACACTAGTTTCTCTTCCACACCAGCTCGAGAAACGAAATTTCGAAGAAACATTCACGTCATTGAAATTAACGACGACTTTGTGAAAATAATAGAATGGGCTAACATGAACTTGGTGGAATTCAATGCTAGAAAAACCCAGGCATGTCTCTTCTCAAGGAAAGCCGATCTATCATCATGTAGTATTCAGATGTCAGGAGTAACTATTCCTACAAAGTCAAGTATCTCGTTGCTAGGAATAACGATCAGCAATAATCTCTCATGGGAAAACCATTTGGGATCGATGGCTAAAGGTGCTTCCCAGACATTTGAATTTCTATTTCGTGTGAAGAATTATTTCACTTCTCGTCAGCTTGTAATGATCTACAAGGCTCAGATACGACCTGTCTTGGTATTTAGTTCTCATGTGTAGAATTCGACACCATAACATTCATTGAGGCTTCTCGATTCTATTCAGAGAAAGGCAATCCGTCTTGTTGGTGATTCTTTTGCTCACAGACTCGCTCACTTCATTGGAACATCGTAGAAGGGTCGGAGACTTCTCTCTCTTCTATAGATATTTTCTTGGTCGATTCTCTTCTAAATTGTTATCAATCGTTCCACCCTTGGCAATATCTACACGGATGACTCGACGAGTACAGAATTCCCATTCCTTTGTTGTGAACTTGGAGACCTATCGATCCTCTCTTGCTTTGAACAAATGACAGACAGACGTCGCACGTGCGGGATAATGACTGTGATCACGGTGGAGGCTATGCCTCCGGTATGAGAAATTAATCGAGTTCTTCAGTACAGAACGAGTATATTACACCTATTAATATATTCGGACGAGCCGCTTCATATAATTATGATTGAGCTTCACACGAAAGTTTGTTCAATCGTATAAATATATTTATTTGACTACTTTATGTGAAAGATGTGTTACATTCACTGCAAGTGAGATGGCCTTGAACAAAAAAAATAGACACATTGAATGAGGCAACCATGACAAGATGTATTATATAAAACGAGAATTCAAAACTCTATGTAGAATAATTGATATAAATCAAACATCTCTGAATCGTAGGTCAGAATCTCTTAAGTTTTCTTCAATCCACTCGTCCACTTCTCTCGCTAAATCTCCCACAAAGTAATCCCTCCATCCGCCCAATTTCCCTTTTCTTATAAACGATGTATTTTTAGTGGCTATTCCCATTTCTACGAAATGTTCCAAGTTGACAGATTTGTTCGCCTTGAACTTATCAAATTGCAAGTGGTCTTCCAAGGCATCTACATCTTGCTGGCTGAGATCAACGCCCAAAAAATCTGCGATTCTCCTCAATGCTTTGGGTTTATCCTGAAAATTGACAGAGTATAAACGAATCAGTTGATGTTACTGAACTGTTGATGTACAGTTTGTCGAATACAAGATCAGTTTGATAATCTCTGCCTGTCCCTACTTGTTCCGATAATTGATAAAACGTACAAAGTGTACTAAATATATTGCTCTTATGGATATATTTGTGATATGGTTACAATGAGAGAGTTGTAGCACAGATCACATAAATAAGTTCAGGAGGAGGATAAGTTGCCTATTACGCATGAGCGAAAATTATGAGCACAAGGAGTTAGCCGAGTGCGGCAATTCACGAGTGCACATAACTAATTTTTTCGTTATCCTTCATTTTCAATGATCAACAAGACAGTGGATGATAGCAAGTAGGTGAAACAGTTGCTTGCCTCATGGATATAACTAAATACAGTACCAATCACAAACTATTAAACAATAAATTTCCTAGCAATATCTTTTTGGAATTCACTCTTACAAAGAATCTGAAACGAAAATTCACTGAATTTTGTTTTTGCGCCATTGAATGTAGCCATGAGATCAAATTTATCATGTCAAATGTTACATATCCCATCGATTTGAAAAAACAATTCCGAAAATGCGAAATGCGGCTGCCGCATTGATTAGGAATACACGTGAATTCTAAATGAGCCATCATCTAATAGCTCTCAAATATGCATTGAACGGTTCAAAATAGTAGGAGAAGAAAAACGAAATAGTATATTGCGATTAATGTTTGCATCAAATATTTATTTTCCGGAAATCACTAAGAAATTTTGACATTCCGGACTGAATTTCTTGAAAAAAATGTCACGATTTCCTTACTGTAAGGAAATATTTCCTTACTTTCGCTAGTGTTCTACATAAATGATTGGAAACAGTTTCCATAGTTACCCAAGTAATTTTACCATTCACCCAGTAATTTTATTATGAATACCAAAGCACCATTTATTCGTGAATGAAATTATTCGCGTATTTTTCGAAATTGGTTAATATATATGTTATTTTTGGCCCACCATTTCCAAAAGAATCGCGTCTCGGTTACAGTTGGTTCAAAATGTATTCGTTTTATCTGCGGTTTACGCAGACTGGATCACATATTTGGCCCCCCGAAAGAAATTGGTTGGTTGATGTTGAGAAAAGAATTCATTTACACTCTTGTACACTATTTCACAAAATAATAACGACTCAAAAACCATCCTACATGTACCATAAAATAACTTTTCGACATGATCTTCACAACCTTAATCTTCGTCATAAATCCCCAGACTCACTCCACCCCTTGCATACCACTGCCCAGTTTCAATCGTCTTACAGTTACTTAGGAATACAATAGGATTCCTGTAGAACCAAAAAGTTCCTCTAGACCGAACTTCAAGCTACATCTAAAAAAACTCTTTTCTGAAAATATTTCATTCTGATTTTTGCAATTAATTACACCACTTTTTTTGTATCTTGCCAATTGAAATATTTGAATCCATTTCACTTGTTTCTTTTCTTTGACGCTTCTGGATGTGTTAATTGGAATCGGTGATTATAATTTATTATTGATTTGTCTTCGATATGTGAAATTGTTTTCAATTGTATGCATTTCAGGCGACACTTACTGGCTGTATGTGTTGATATGTTTATTTCGAGTGGATAGCACTTGTTCGACTCTCTGTGAGCTCGAAAAAGAGCTAACTCTGCCTCTTGATAGTAGTTATTATGTTTTGGTATTGAATTTGTAATGTGTAATGTACCTATCAATAAAAACGTTTATTATTATTTGTCGAATTTCAAACGATTCGCGGAAAAATACTGTTTACCTCGTAGGAACAGTTACAATCCTGGACTCTGTGTTGCTAAGTCTCGGCTTGCGCCTTCTTCACAGTCGTCGAGGAATGTCAGGCTCTTTCTACATGGAAAACAATATAATATTGTTTACCTGATTCAAAAAATGCATGTTTTTGGGCCAAGTTAGAGAATCCTACGAGTCCCGGAAGTGCGTTTTTTGTACCAGTTCAACAAGAAATTTTTCTCTAACCGCTAATTTTGAGATATGTTGAAAAAATAATTTGTCACTATTAACAGGTATATAGCAGTTCTATGCTAGTATTATTCGCAGATTGTCTGATATTATAGGAGTCGATAAGTGATTGGAAGAATCAATATCAATTTTCAGTCAATTGGTAAATATTCTTAATACCTATTCTCCTACAAGACTTCAAGCTGTGATCGATATTTGATAAACGAACGAATTTAAATTGAAATTTTCATGATGTCAAATTCATGTGAGAGAGATTACCGGTGTAGCCAAATTACGTTAACGGAATATCAACGTTTAAATAAATCAGAAATAGTAAGAATTTTTGGATGAACTTTTTGTCGATATTTCAAATCAGAGTAACCATGGCAACCGAGCTATATAGCCCATTTTTTTTTAAATAAGTGAATATAAAGTCATTTTCAGGCGATATAAGAAAACCGAATAATTTTTGCGTCGAGAAATAAGGAGGTGAAGTGAATTGTGAATTCAGGCTACAATTTATATTTGATCCGAAGACTTTTGAGACAACTCTTCTGAGTGAAGTTTTGAAAATGTGTTTAATAAATAAAATTTGAACTCTCACCTTTATAGTATCTTCGAAAAAAAGAAAAAGGAAGTTATTGTCGTTCCTTTTCGCCCAAGCTTCTTTGACGTGTTCAAAATAAGGTTGATACAACACTAAAACGAAAAAATAACATCACTTATTGTAAGTATCTGAAAATATAAATACTCTTCATCACAATTGAGATTTCAGAAAAAAATGAAAATCCACTTAATGTGAATCATACTCTCATCTCGTCACATAAGCAATTGAAATTATCTCATTTTTTTCTCTCCTTGATTTCTTTGATGAATTTTGAAATCAAAGTGATGAAATAATATGGAGCATGATACTGGAGAAAATTAAAAAAGAATTATATATACATGCACAGAAATGCAATTTTGCATTTATATATATATATATATATATATATATATATATATATATATATATATATATTATTTCAACTTACTCATGTTTGATTTGAATACGTGAAAGAAGTCCTCGAATTTAGTAGTCGACAAATCTTCGAAAAGGAAACAGGAAAAGTGATACATGGAAACTATCACATCTTTTGGATTTCTCGCAATATAAATGACCTGAAATAATAATTGAAAAATCGGTGAGAAAGCAGCATTGGTATTCTTCAGATCAGAAGCTCCTGACGAAAAGCAATGTATGAATTTATTCTCCGCCATATTTATAAAACGAGAAGTTCAAATTGAGTGAGACAGTAGGTACATTATAATGCTGAGGTAACTAACTGTGAGGGCACTGTTGAATCGTATCCATCTCGAAACTTTTATGTCATAATAGTTCGTTATTGCATCAAAAGATGAATATTTACAAAAAATCCAAGTTGCATGTAAAACATGGAAAAATTCAAGATCTTGTATCAAAAACAATGAAGATGGAAGTTCAGTGTCAGATAGATCAGGAGTTTATAGATTTTGTGTGGTTCATGTCCCGTGTTATATGCCGGTCAAACGGGAAGAAAATTTGATACACGCATAAAAGAACACAGAAATAGAAACAAATTCTACGTATGCATCTCACCTCATAACAGGGGGACATGAGTCCAACCACGAATTTGAATTGCTTCATTTCCAAGGAAATGGTCTGAAACTCAATCTCTTGGAGAGTTTGGAAATCAATAAGTGTAAACATTTTCAGTTCCTATTGAATGATCGAAGGAGTTGAATAATTCGTCTCTGTTGAATAAATTCTTTTCAGGAAATTATCCTACTAAGGATGAGGTGTCGGACCATTAATCTTATTAATGTAACGTTCTGTCCTCGTGCAAGGCAAAATGGTATTTACTCGTGGGAACAGTGAACCTAATAAATACGTGAGTGACAATCAAGATTATTCACCATTGATTAAGGAAATCAAAGAATTTATCGGCAACGAGGTGCAAAAAATCACGAAAACAATATGTGATGAAATATCCGTCTTGAGAAACGAAGTACAAGTGCTCAAGTAATCTGGACATGATTCAACTTCTGACGAATATGCATAAACCAGTAGAAATCGTGAAAGAAAAACTTGACGATGGTGATTTGGATTTGAATTTGAATCAATCATTTTTATCATGTGCATCGAACAACAACACAGTAGTAGAGCAAAAACTTGAAGAAAAACAACAACAATGGACAAAGGTTCGTTCCAAAAAGAATAGCAAAAACAATCCAACGAAAGAAGTAAAGACTTCAGAGATTCGTATTAAACAGTCGGTTGAAAGAAAAAATATAAACAGTAAAGTGATAGTAGGCACCAAATCGAATGACGCGGAGGATGACGACTTCAGTGGAGGTGATCCCTTATTATGGATATACGTGGGGCACTGCAAACCGCAAGCAACAGCTGAAAAAGTGAAGGCTTATCTTGCAAAGCGATCTCCTGGATATACATTTGAGGTGACCCAATTGAATACGAGTGGAAGGTATAATGCTTTCAAGGTAGGCGCGCATGTTGACTTGAAAGACAATTTGTATCAACCCAACTACTGGCCAGAGAATGTTTTTGTAAAAAGATTCAAGTTTCGAAAGCCGTTTCGAAATTCCCAGCATACAGACAACCAGTTCTAGGCAATTCAATTTCAATATACTACATTTGAATGTGCAATCATTGTTTAATAAAATTGGCCAAATTGAACTCATTTTACGAAGTGAAAATATAGATATTTTATGTGAATCGTGGTGTTCCGAAGAGAGCATCATAATGATGAATATCAATGGTTTCACGAGAGCGAGTGCCTTCAGTAGGCACGAATATATACATGGTGGAGTTATAATATTTGTAAATGAAAACATTACTTTTCGGGAACTCAACATAAAAATGTTCTCGGAAGAAATGCATTTTGAGTGTTGTGGTATATCTTTTAGTATTACGAACAGGAAATACTGCCTAATCAATATAAACAGATCACCAAATGGTGAAATTGAGACATTTATATATAGACTTTCATCTGTATTGAACGAATGTGTAAAGAAATTCGATAATATCATCATCTGTGGCGATATCAATATTGACAATTTGAATATGAACAGTAATAAAAAAAAGGATATGAATCTATTTCTTGATCTTCTCGAAAGTTATCAGTTATCTTTTAAGAACAGTTCACCTACAAGGGTATTCACCGACATAAACGGTGTGACTTCTTCAGCTCAGATTGATTATTTTTTCACTAATATCGAAAAATCTTTGTATAGAGAGAAAGTTGAACAGTTCAATATTAGCGACCACTTTGGTATAATTTTATCGTTAGCATTAGGTCAGGAGAATAATCGGTATAAAAAAGCACAAAAATGTATATGGAAACGTGATACAAGGGAAGAAAATATGCTACTGCTCCGAAATAATTTGGAGATAGAGACTTTTCAGTCTGTGTATGAAAATATCTCGGACGTTGATCTGGCGTATAACAACTTTTCGAATATTTTGAAAAATGCCTTAGATTTGTGTTGCCCTTTTGTGAAAATGGAAATCAGGAAGAATAAAAACAATTGGATAACGAAGGAGTTAAAAGAGGAAGGCAGACAGTTGAGGGATTTTTTTTGGTTATCAAAAAATTTGAATGAGGAAAATTTGTTTGCAAGATACAGCGATATGAAAAAACAACATAAAAGAAATATTATATCAACAAAAACACTATACTACCAAAATAAAATTAATAACACGAATACCATAAGAGAAAAAACTGAAACAGTGTGGAATATTGTTAATGAAAAGAGAGGTAGAGCATATAACATGGGTGGAATTGAACGTATCTCGGTAGATAATAGAATTATTGAAAATCCACTAAAAATTGCAGATTCATTCGCTAAACACTTTTCTTCTACTGTTTCTGAGAATATAAACTCTTATTTCAAAAATGACATATCTGTACACACCGTAGATACTTATATAATAAACACTTATTTTTTTCAACCTACCTCAAGCAATGATGTGCAAGTGGCGATAGATCAGTTGAAGAACAAAAAGTCTACAGGGTTTGATGAACTCCGAACAGAAACTATTAAAAAAATATCGAAATATGTTGTAGAACCTCTATCTCACATAATAAACTTATCGGTGAGTAAAGGAAAATTTCCTGATTTGTTGAAAATTGGTAAATTGCGACTATTGTACAAGGGGGGTGATATCTTGTCATTAGGAAACTATCGCCCAGTGACTATTCCAAGTGTTTTATGTAAAATTATTGAACGATGTATCTATAACAAAATGCTTCCATTTATTCAGAAATACCAGATCATTACCAAATCTCAACATGGTTTTTGTCCTGATAGATCAACGGAGAGTGCTACCGCTGCCTTCATGGAATATATTTATGATCGATTGGACGAAGGACTATATGTTGCGGCTCTCTTCTTTGATCTATCCAAAGCTTTCGATTCCATCGATGTCGAAATAGTCAGTGACAAATTATATGCTTTGGGTTTTCGCGGAATTTTTCTTGAATGGGTGATATCTTACATGAGTTTCCGAAAAATATTCGTTAAGGTGGAGGAGAGTAGCTCTGATACCTATGACGTTGAACTTGGCGTTCCACAGGGCTCAATACTCGGACCCTTGATCTTTTTGTTATTTGTCAATGATCTGCCATTGCACGTTCAAGCTTCAAGTATGGTGCTATATGCTGATGATACATCGATTGCGGAAAAGGCAGAAACTCCTGAAGAACTCCAGATTAAGCTCAATATACTCTCAGATCATTTCATAACTTGGTGCAACTGTAATAAACTTATAGTGAATGCCAAAAAAACGGTTTTGGTCCAATTTTTTGGAAGGAAGGCAGTTAATTTCAGTACTAATGTCATTGTTAATAATGTTTCTATAGATACCTCAGAGTTCACAAAATTTTTGGGAATAATTGTCGATCGCGATTTAAATTGGAAACAACACATCAGTCAGCTCTGCAAAAAACTCAATAGCAATTTCTATGCACTATTACAACTCAAGCCCATTCTCGATACTGAAACGTTGATGAGTATTTATTATGCGTTGATAAACTCCATTTTATCATATAAAATAATTTTATTGGGGAGATAGCTGTGATATAAATCGTGTGTTCATTGCACAAAAAAGAATCATAAGATTAATATTTGATTTGAAACGATATGAGTCTTGCAAACCTATTTTCAGATCAAATAAAATTCTAACAGTGCCATGTTTGTATGTATACTCATGTCTTATATATATAAAAAAAAGGCAAGAGGGTTTCGAAACAAACTCTGGCTGCCACAGATACCCCACCAGAAATGGCGATCTTCTGAGAATCAAAAAGCACCGTACAAAGTTGTATGAAAAATCGCCTTCGTTTGCAGGATCACGATTTCTCAATTGTTTGCCTTCTGAAATGCGCTCAATTGTGAATTTGAATTTGTTTAAGAGAGAACTCAAGGCATTTTTGATTGAGAATTGCTTTTATTCCATAAAAGATTTCATTTGCAAAAAATAACCAATGTTATTTGAAGTTTATTTCTGTAATTCTTAGTAGTAACTTTTAACTATCGTTTTTATTTTGTGACGTTTCCTATATCATCTGTAATATGATCCTTGGAAGAATAAATGATTGATTGATTGATTGAATGAGGTAGTATAGCCCGCACGGGCATAAAGTACACACCAATGTAGTTGGTAATTAATCAATAAAAACAATAATGAGCTAGTACGACCTAAAAACGTTTTCATACCTATCGAGCTTGATTAACTTGTTTTTACAGTTTGTAAGAAATACCTTGACATTTTTGACAGATTATTTGGCTATATCAATGCTTTTACATCGAAATGAAGAAAATGGATCGAATCCCAAAGTGCCTTCACTCCATTTATTGCTCAGAAAATAGGAGGGTCACTCCTATATTTCAGTTGATGAAAATGCGATTTCGACCCAGTGAATTGCTGAACATAATAACAATACTATCTCCATTCACTAAATATTTATTTAATTTTATAATTCCTGCTAACGTGATTTCATTTGGCCGTCAATAATGATTTGTTGATGTGATGTTTAACAGACACAAATGGGCACAAATATATTGGAGTTCTATTTAAATATAAATTAGAATAATGAAACGTCATCATGTACCGAAAATTTTCGAAAAATTTCAAGATGACAGTGGCGCACGTGGTATTTCCATTACGTTTTCGAAATAATAGTTGGTTTCTAATTTCTAAAGAGAAAAGTTGTAAGATATGATTAATCAGAGCTTATCATTGAAAACCTTCAAAAGAAGTACAGCATGCGTCACAGAGAAGTAGGTAAATGTGTTTTGACATATAAAGTGACACAAAATTGACAGAAATGTCGAAACATCTCCGTTTAGACGGCGGACGATTGGCTTCATCGACAGTCCTAAAGCCGGTGAGTGGACCAACTTCGTTGGGGTGACGTCAGCCATCGTTCAGGCGGCAAGTCCCAATCTTCAGCAAGTCAAGATATCAATATTTTATAGTCAATACAAAAAAAATCCTGAAATACGCATTCTATAAAAATACGGAAATTATCCCGAAAGACATTTTGATTATAATGCCCTTCTTGAGGAGTTCAAAATGACTTCACTGAAAAAACGACGTGAAATAGGTAGTTTGATGTTTCTCTACAAGATTATCAACTATGATATTCATTCACCTCTGTCACTGTCCTTAATGAATTTCAATGCCCCTCGATTTTGTTCGATACGAAGTCTAACATAACTTTTTATGTCAACGTCTCCTATACTCAACACAATTTCAATAGTCCGGTCACTTCTATGTGTCGCAGTTTCAACAATCTCAATAATGTAGATATTTTTTTCTCAAATTCATCATGATTTTTAACAAACTATACTGATCAATACCTAATTGACATATCATTAATCGACATCAATCGTTGTTTCTCACAATTATATTAGGTAGTTCCTTTACCTTTTACTCTCCAAGTTACACTCATACACTGTACTATATTATATACTCCTGTAATTGGACTTAGATCTGTTGGATGTTATTATGAATAAATAAATGAATGAATAAATAAATTAATGAATTAAAGAATAAGTAAATGAATAAATAACGTGTATGAAATAAGGTGTATAAAAAATAATTGGAACATACCTTGGCACCGACATCAAATATATGAGGTGGGTTCAAACTGATTGGCAGATGCGATTTGATGAATCGCCTTCCCGTTTCGTTTTGCTGACCTTTTTTGTATTTATTTGCCAAATCTTTCAGTTCGGCGGAAAAGGCACCTTGATCAATTTTCTCGTGAAACCGCAATATTGCATCGTTTATTCTTCCACTGAAATGTAAACAGCGTATACAAGGAGGGGCAAAGGGGTTATTATTCCCTATATATTCGATTCGATCTAAGGAGTAGGCAGATTGAGACCTCAGCGTGAAGTCACATTTACCTCCTGAAAATGGCTCCAAAATCGGAGCTGAAACGTCGAGAACAAAACTCCAGACGCGGTTCAACCCGAACTCAACAACAACATACAACTGACCGCGGAAACCTATCCTAACACACACACACACATATATATATATATATATATATATATATATATAAAGATAGATAGATAGATAGATAGGTAGATATGAAAAATATTATAAATTAGTGCATAAATAAAATGAATAAAATTGAAGTGTGATTGATTATTCAATCACACTTCAATTTTACCTATTTATTTTCTCTGTGAGATTTAAGAATAATTAGAGGAAAATACTGGCTCTTTTTGATACGCCGCACATTTCTAAATTGATTTATAATCAGTTTGGCATAAAAGTTATTAACGTTCCCACTTCGAAAGATACCGTTTTTTAAAAAGTGCGATAGTAACAATTTCCCTCTCATTGAAAAATGAATGGTACCTGGCCAAACGAATCTCACGTTTTTATTTCACAGTTTCCTAATAAAACAAGTCATTGTGAGATGTAAACTGGTGAAAAGGGCAATATGCATTTGTATTTTGATAAAATGGTGGAAACGTATATTTTTCTTCGTAATTATCCACCGTGTAAACCAAAGATACGCCCTTGAACACAGTGATGAAGGTCGAATGCGTGCCTCTATAGAAACAGGATTTGAAAATGAAATTCAATTGAAAAAATTGAAATCATTGACCTTACGGCATTTCCACGTTCATTTCAATATATAATATACCCAGATAGCTCCTCTTGAGGATTTTTCCGGTACGATTTCACTTAGCCCAGCAAAGAACCATTCAGGATTACATATAATCGATGAATACTATTTTCGAAATTTGAGAAAAATCTAATAGTTGAAGCACACTTACTCGATATGCTGAAATCTAAAGTCAATAACTTCTTCGGCAGCCTTCTTGAAATTCAATTCATTAGCAATAAGCCAAATCATTTCCGCGTGGAGAGTTGTTCCTGGAAAATAAAATGAGATATTTGGAAAAAAATTGATTTATTTTTGTACCAGATACCCAATATGATATGGAGCATTGATTGCCTCGTAGTGAAGAGATAGGTTGAGAAAGCAGATCAAAAGTTCACACTAAAGCTGATACATTTTTATTTCGAAGATATTTTAAGAAAAAAAAAGCATCGAAGAAAATGGCAATAAAAACCACTTTTACAATCGGACCCATGATTGAGTCATGCTACTTTATGAATGAAGGAGAGTGAAGAAAAGTTTAATAACGAATGAACAAATTGAGAGTTGAGAGTTGACCTTTTTGGAGAAAATAGTTCACGACATTTACCAATAATGACATTTGTTGGGAGCTTCATGACATTTGTCTATTTGCAATACCTAGGTGAAACAAAAGTGTAATGGAATTAATCTTGCAAATATTCATTTCGTGCTCATTATGAAATTATTTCAAATAATTGTGAGTAAAATAGTTTTTAAACCTCAGTAAAAATTGTAATTTACCTGTCAAGAAATAGCTAACCTCGGTTTTCATCGTCGGTAGGCTATATTTTTCTCTCGAAGGAAATGATCACTTTCCGTCTCGGTATGTAATATTTTTTTGTTTTCTTCGCCAAATAAAAAAAAAGGAAATTACAACTCCTATGAAAGAAGTAAAATAGAAAGAAAATACAAACACTATCTGTTGATAGGTAACTGTATATCATTCAAAGGCATTTGATACGTTCACGAAAAAAGAAAGAGTCCATCTAAAACAGCTACTCCCCTGTCTCTATGGCACGACGGGCACTTGAAAAAAGAATCGATAGCCTACATGATAAACATCTATAAAAAGTTCCTTATTATGTAATATACTAGTTGACTTCGAATTTACCTGATCTGTGATACCCCATCAGCCACACATCATCTGGCCTTGCCTCAAAGTTGTACATTTCCAAAGCGAAATCTCTGTAGCTAGGATGTAAAAAATATTCTTTTGGCCCAACCAAGATGCCACCTACAATTTCAATTACATTCATGTAAAATTCTGGAATGTAGCCAAAACTTACGGAATTGTGGAAGATCCGGAATTCCTTTCCGAACGTAAACTTCATTGTCTACATCTTTAATTTCGAATGGGAGTTTTTCGAAAATTGCTCTGCTCTTGTTGATTTTTGCCATCGCGTTGGAACTTAGATTGCTCAATTTCGGTAATAAAGTTAGATGTTGACTATGAACTACTAAAATATTTGCATTCTTTATCAAATATCTCCATTCATACAATTGTTGATACCGTCTTATCAGTATTTGCCCTGTGAAAAAAACAGCTGACGGTGTGGCCCTAAGCAAACGAAACTTCGTATTGAAAATATAATTAGTGCATGTTGTAATCTTCATGGAGGTCGATCAAAAATCTTTTTGCACTTTTTTCATATTCTTGCATTAAGAAATCAAAGCATAAAAATCAAAATAAACGATTTCAAGATTTGGCGATATCAATTTCATTATAGAAATTAAAACTTTTGTCAAGGCCTTCGATACTGTCAGCCACCGATTGCTCATTGAGACATTGGAGCGAGTAGGTTTGAGAGGAAAATGCACAAATCTACTCACAAATTACCTACAAAATAGGACCCAAGAGGTGAAAGTGTCTGACACAGTGAGTGATCTGAGAGAGATTGAATATGGCATACCTCAGGGAACTGTACTGGGCCCAATTTTATTTAATCTCTATGTAAATGAATTATTTTCACTCGATTCCCAAGGAACCGCAATAGGATATGCTGATGACACTGCCATTTTCTACGAAGCAGAAACATGGTGTGGGTTGAAACATAAGGTTGAAGATGATTTCATGATTTTAAAAAACTGGTTTGACAGCAAATTATTAACAATCAACATAGAGAAAACTAACTTTCTGCCTTTCAGTTGCAATAAAGCTGGAAACTCCCCGTTTCAATAACTCGATATGAATGTCCAGCATGGAACTTTTAAAATTAATGCTGTAAAAACTATTAAATATCTAGGAGTATATTTAGACTCACACATGAAGTGGGACATTCATATTAACTACACCACAAAAAAACTTCGTACGATTCTATATAAATTCAAATTCCTCAACAATTTCCTGCCAATAAATTCAATGAAAATTCTATACAACTCACTAGTGGAAAGTCATCTACGATATGGGATTATACTGTGGGGCAATGCTCTTCGGACACATATAAACCCACTCGAAGTACTACAAAAAAGGTTTCTCAAATTAATTAGTATGAAAAACGCAAGATATCCCTCCGACTTGTTATATAAAAAATGCGAAATCATGGATGTGAGGCAATTATTTTATTACTGTGTGAATGTGGAATTGCACTCAACCGGAGTTGATATACGACCCACACACAATTACAACACACGCCACAATAACTTAGCAACACTACCACAAGTAAAAAAATCTCTATCCCAAAGGTCATACGCATATATTGCAAAAAAACTATATAATAGTATTCCTGATACAATAAAAAGTGAAAAAAACAAATTCAAATTCAAAAGAGAATTGAAAAAATACATTCTGGGAAGCAACAGAAAAACAATAACCGACCTTATAGAAATCAAATCATGAAGTAGCTAAATAAAACAGACGCATACTCTTAGCTCACATCAACATTATCGCTCAATTAAATTACTCGTTTTGTTGGCCTCATATGTTTTGACTATATACCATATATACACTGATACCCTTCAGAATTTTAACCTCATCTCATTTCATAAACTTATACCATTTTAACGTGTTTTCCCAGATCCTAGTATTACTTATGTGATATGATTTGTGAATATATGTGTATGTATGTATATGTGAATATATGTATGTGTATACATACTAATCGCTACTATTTTATCCTACTAACTCACAACGCACCAGACCAACTTGCAATTTCAACATAAACCTCTAAACTTTTGATAATTCTTCATATCACTTGATGACCATATAACCTACCATTTTAATGTTTTACCTAGATCATAGTCTAATTTTAACTAGTATTATTAGTGCATATATAATTTCATTATACTTCTGTTATTTGTTCGTAAATATTGAAACAAGTGAAAGATCACTTATCGATTACTACTTGTTCATTGTAATTCCATTACCATTTTCTATTATTATTTATATGTATACTATAATGAATAAAGTTGTCATATTTAACCAACATTGTATCTCCTACCGTTACCGAAAGCAAAAGTGTGCAATTCAATTTTCGCCATCCTCTATATCTTCTTTAACACCCGCTGATATCCTGAATACGCATAATATATAATTATAATAGAAACAATCATATATTTCAAACAGGGACTTGCTCCTCTTGATAATGAGAATTGCCAAGAGGAGCAAAAATATGTCAGGCTTGCTGTAGTAATTGTTTCAGGCCAATAGCGATAAGAAAGCCTGCCTGTCGTATTGTCATACCTGTTTTGTTTCAGACTGGGATCAGACCAAATTGTGGACAGAGATGATTTTGGAGTTGACTTATTTTGATAAAAATTCAGATATGTTATTACAAGAATCATTAAGTGATGAATTAAGGCATCTCAGTCATTTTCGGCAATCGGAGACGAGTTTCTAAATTAGTCTTGCCCTAGAGACGTTGTGAAACCTAGCTGAATGATCAAAGCGTTTTGTCCTAGGGAACCTCTGCAACGATTTAGAGCTTGTGGAGTCCTGGAGACCTCATTTTGAACATTTAGCGTATGAGAGTGCTCATGAGTTTCCTGATGACGCAACATTTGGCCTTTCTCTTTTTTGTAATAACAGAAAAATATTCAATCGTATTGATAGTGATCCAATCATTCTCAACCAGAGTACATAGTACTTTCAATGGACTTTTCAGAAAATAAAACATTGCAAACATTAAAAGAGGTCGGGATTGAAAATTTGGAGTAGTAGTATACTGCGTTATTAGAAGAAATTTGATGACCGGAACTGAAAATTTTAACTGATGCTACAAAAATATTATTATTTAACATTGAAATCAACCAAATGGTTTAGTCAGCGCACGCCGGTGAAGTATCACATCTCGCCTGTTTTTCCCACATCATTAATAATCAGATGAATATTATATAAATTATGAGATTGGAACTTTCGTTGTAAAAGTTGAAACGTCTTCTAGAGATCAATTATTACACTATGCCAAACTGATATTATTTGCACCCGACGCTCTAAAAAAGTGAGCTTCTCCACACGAAGCATATGTTATGATTCTGTGATTCGTCCTTCTACAATAATGTATTCCCCAATCGTGAAATTGAATGAATGAATCACTGTTTGGTGGTGTTGATACTGTTACGAATCTCCAAGCGCTCTCCTAGCGCCGGCCCTGACGAGATCGTAAACGCAGATGAGGGATCGCGTCGTAGCAAACGTCATTTTCCAGTAACCCGTAAACCGCGTGTGGAGAATTCGCGAAGATTCTTCATAGGCGTACGCAAGTATATATACGGGAGAGACTTCGTCGCGGGCAGAGTTAGTTATTGACAGAGTTAGTTATTCGGAAGTTTTATTCAGAGCTAAGTGGCGAAAGTTTTTGGGAGCTAAGTGGAGCAGAGCTTTGTGCGGGAGTTGAATCTGTATAACAGGGAGTTTGTATTAGAGAATTTTTAGTACAGAGAGTTTGAGTACCGAGCATTGGAAAGTTATCGGAGCGGTTTGAGTGAATGTGTTGTATTCTGTTGTGATAGAGAGTTATAATAAAAGAAGCTTAGTGTTGTTTGGAGTTTCAATCATCGTACTATCGTACCCAAGGAAAATCGTAACAGTAGTATCAAAAGTAGGATTTTGCAAGGATAAACCGTAACAGTGGTGTCAGAAGTTGGATTTTGCAAGGAATATCGTAACAATACACTATTTAGTGATCAGTGTTGAAATGAAAGCGCCTTAGGTTCCTCGCACACGGGTCAACAGTTATGTATCTCGAGTTTATGGCGAAAGATTGGGGGGGGGGGGGGGGGGGGGGGGGGGGGGGGGGGAGGGGGGGGGGAGAGGTGGGGGGAGATATTTTCAGTTCGCCCGGGCAAAATAATCTCTGTCCAGATGTTCTTCTATATCTTCTAACTCGACTTGAGTCGGCAATTTCATTCTCTACACGTGAAAATATATAAATATTCCATGAAAACCCGCATTTCCTAGTGTTTTATTCAAATAATATCTTGTCGCGAATTGTATTCTAGAAAAGGCTTATTCAGGTGTCATCAAGGTCTTTTGGTGAATGATCTAGCATGAAACAGAATTGCTCCAGCGTTATTTGAACTGGGTAAATGAGAAAAAGGAAAACAGCAGCTTTTCGAAGATAGGTAACACTTGTCCAGAAATTACGGTTTTTTCGAAAGGTCGGGTTTAAAAGCAGCTCTCGAGCTGAACCTCGCCTATTCATCATTCACTGCCTAGCTTCAAGCATTAATGTATTTATATCTGATGATGAATAACGACATATTATTTTTATTATTAAATCATATGAAGGGGATAATTCAATTATGGCAATATTATAGAACCATGTACAGAAGGCGTACCTATTATTACTTTTCAATAAAATGAACGAAATACAAATATTTTTCTATCAGACGATGGCAAAACACCGAAAAGGACTACTAGTTGATGTCACAAATGGACACTGGTATCCACTGCTACCAAGACTGGGCACTAATGCGAATTTAGCATAATGTCTACGTGTTTGGTATCTATAATAACCATAATAACCTTGATTAGCGACTAGGTTCGCTAGGATCAAATTTGGGTGAACCGTCAAGCTACTTTGGGACAAAGTACGTTGCGGTAAATATAGCTACCAGAGATCGCTAAAGGGTTGAATAGCCTTTTATAGGATAGTAATTTATTTATTCTGCTTGAGGAGCTATTGTATATATAAACGTGTTGCGGCTTTTGTATCCCATTGCCAGTGATATTCCTACAGGAATCCGATATTTTCGTTAATATGGATTTCCATCAAGTACCATCGTCAGTTCAGTTCAACATATTTGTCTAGATTGCAGGGTTATTTGCTGATTTCATGTCTAGCTACATGTCTGTTCGTGAATTATTCCGTGAGACAAAACTCCCAACTGAAATTCTTATATTTCTCAAATTGTGACTCGCATACAGTATGTTGAAATTATATGGGTTCATTTTCAATAACCAGCATTACTGAGACATTAAAATACCCATTAGGTTCATTAACAGCTGATTGTTTCAGCGGGTACCATGTGAAATCGATCGCTAAAAGTGCTTCCCAGAAACTTGGATTTCTATTTCGTGCCAAGAAATACTTCACTTCTCGTCAGCTTTTTAATGATCTACAAGGCTCAGATACGACCTGTTATGGAAAACAGTTCTCATGTGTGGAGTTCGGCACAAAAACATTCATTGAGGCTTCTTGATTCTATTCAGAGAAAGACAATTCGTCTTGTTGGTGATTCTCCGCTCACAGACTCGCTCACTTCATTGGAACGTCGTAGAAGGGTCAGAAACTTGTCTCTCTTCTATAGATACTTCCACGGTCGATGCTCTTCCGAATTGTTATCGATCGTTCCCGCTTGGCAATATCTACACGGATGACTCGACGAGTACAGAATTCCTACCCCTTTGTTGTGAATTTGGAAACCTGTCGAACCTCTCTTGTTCAGGGATCTTTTTTCAATAGAACAGCTGGGGTTTGGAACTCCTTGCCAAGAGAGGTTTTTCCTGAGGCTTACAAACTTCAGAAATTCAAAGTAAATGTTAATTCGTTTTTTATGTCCCTTGATACACGCGGTGTTCTTTGAACATTACAGGGCTTCCCTTTCGTGTGAATCTGCATATACAAAAAAAAGTCTTCTTTTTACGTAACACATCCTTAAAAGGTTCTTGTTCAAATTTCACGGTATACTTCTTTTAGCATGGATATTTTTCAGATCTAACTCACTGAGTTATCTAGTACCTACCCCTTTTTATGGAAAATTTCAATTATTCCATGAAACTTGTACTTTTTGGTTTCATGTAGGTAATAGATTTGTCAATCAGAACTAAGGTTGTATAAAGGGTGATAGATACATCAGAAACTCCACAAGCATGTGAGGCATGAAGGAAAAACACGGGATAATAGTAGAAACAAAGCAAAATTTTGGTATGAGTAGAACTTGAATTTATGATATTAGTGGTCATTTTGGAGGGTCTGGAAAATATGAACATTCATTCAATTAACGTCTCAATTTATATTCCAACAACATCATCAGATATTTTTTCCATTTGCGTCAGTTATCATAGAATATTCTTTTCGATTGAATCTAAAAGTCGTATACCTACTTATTGCATTGCTATTCCTCTATTCTTCAGATAATTCATCACACATACAATTTCTGTACTGATAATAACACCATGCTCTCCATTTGGAAAAAATGACATTTCGAACATCTCCAATTGTAACCTTTGGAATGTTCCAAGAAAAACATTCCAGAGTCCAATCACAACTTTCCATATTAGATTTGTTTCAGATCTCGATATAGTTGTGTTATAACCCTTCTCAACTCGAAACAAATAAGTGGCTGTAAGTGATTGGTATACTGAAAGGCTCTGGAGGATCAATTATCATAACATATCATACTGCTAACATGAACGCCCATGTGGAAGTTTGCATGAGAGGGGGGAGGGGATATGGACGTGAAGCGACTGCATATATTAAATTTTAAATACTTTCGAAGACAAATGTCACCAGCTTACAAATTTCATTTCAGACACTGTTGAAGAAATCTAATCAATCTTAAAAAAGATACACCTGTCTGCCCACGATGCAAGTATATTTTTGCTTTCCCTGACAGCAAGGAGGAGACACCCCCTGTTCACGGATATGGCGGCCCTCGAGCATTATCATTTAAATAATATTATCTGCTTTTTTCAGCTACTGTTATTTGAAATCACAAATCTACTCATTAGATCGTACCTATGCAATTCATTTTGTTTCTTGAAATCGTTCCTTCTCTTTTTGCCATGTGAAAACGAAGCTCTATATCAAGTTCGATTCTATTCATAGTTTGCGTATAAATTTTCAAAAATACTTATATAGAATCAACAAATCACAATTATGGTATAGACGATACTGATATAATAGTACCTATATTATGCAACGATTGTGTAATGATGGTTATTATTACATGAGCATAAACCGGGATACGAAACGAGCCTAAGGTGAGTTTCGTATGGTTTATGCTCATGTACTAATAACCATTGCATGAGAGTTGCATACGCTATTTTATCTACACCCAATAAATAATGAAGAACTAAAAATATTATATTATCAGGTATTTATATTGAACACAATAATAGTAGTTAATCGTATTTCTTTGAAAAATTCTACAAAATTATAATCAATGGTACAACCACGGAAAATACAACAATGAGAAATGAAAAGAAGGAAAAATGAAAAAAAAATTCTGCCGAGGTCAGGAATTGAACCCGGACGTAACTGATCACTGCCGGCGCCATTGACCACTCGGACATGAGAGCTCATATAATTTGGTTGAAAATAAAAACATATGTGTTGCATTTGTCAAATGAAAAATATAATGCTTTCCATTGTATTTTTTTGTCTAAGACATCTGTGGAGGGTCGCTGGTAATTCTTCTATATCACTGCTATAAGAGATTTTCAAACGATTATCGAAAATCGACCAAATTCTTAAAAAATTCAATACCTACTGACTTTGACTTGACGAACGTCAAATTGCAAAGCTTGCACATCATGTCTGATTGAAAAATAATGGGATTCTATTGGTTGAGAATCTGTATCGTAATGAAAATCTGTATCGTAATGGATTTCATTCAATTTCGAAAACTTAATAAAAAAAAATCAGTCGACAACTCGCAGAGGTCAAAATTGCATCACTTGATTTTTGGATGAAAGGGTAGATATGAAAAAAAGGAAATATGTCAGGTATCGTTCAATTCATACAAAACTAAATCACATTTAATTCAAATCCAAATAGAGAGCAGCAGAATAAACATCTGAAAAGATTTTTGGAACACTTCAAAAATAATTCCTTTCCGGAATATTACAATCTTCTGAATACGAATGAAACCAACATAATATTTACAGACGTAGCTATTGATACATATCGCGATTTCTATGAATTTGATCTCTGATTATCACCAAGATATATCCTACAAAAATATACATTATAAAATTCACTAGGTATGTATCACAAACATTTCAAGCACTACACATTATAATATACATTTCAATGTATTTCAGAAGGATTCGAAGCCTCCGCCTGAAAGTTTGGTAGCATATAGGCTGACAACCTGAAAATAAAACAAAAGTTTCACAAGTCGGAAAAAATCAATCACAGCATACATTTCATTGCAATTACTTCATAAATGATGTTGTAATCTTGAAATTAATAGATAATGTCTAAGAAGGTATATGTGTTAATGGTGGTATAGATCATCATTAACATTGAGGGTAAATCTTCATATGTTTTTCTAACACTTATATTTGTAACTGCAGTTTTTTGTCAGTATAGGATAAAACTGAAGTAATGTTAGTTTCAAATATAAGTGGTAAACGTAGGAGGTTTCATTTCTCATTTTTCATAACTCAGTTTTTTTAAATGTTTCTCAGTTATGAACCCCCTCCTTCTGTTCATCGTGTTTCAATACTTAAAAAACACATTCTAAGAAAATTGGATGTGTATCTCATTAGGTAACCAATTATAGTAGAGAGTTTGGTAAAGGTTTTTTGCTATGTCATAGTATTCAGGTTGTACATGAGTCCAGTACCCACTTGTGACTGCCTGTTTTATTGAACTAAGGCCTGACTATTTTCTCAAATTATACATGATAAATAAGTGGTAATTGAATATACAAACATTTTCAAACATTAATATACAAACATTTTTCAGGTATTAAAAAAAATTAGGTGATATGTATAACGGCTCAAAATACTCAGTTTAAAATAATTCTTCAGATATTGCATTAACTGTGACTATGCGAGTGCACGTAGATTCATGTGCACCCCGAATACTATATTACAACAATCAAATATAAACTTTTGTTTTTTTGTCACCAGCTCTCACTTTCTTATCAGGTCTCCCAGAGTCAAAATGCTTGGGAAAAGCATCGAAAACCGATGTCAACAGATGCCAATTGAATATAGCGCAATATAGTACGAATGGGGGACGGTTCTAGTTTTACAAAGTAGGCTGGCTGGTAGTTTTTTTTTGGGGTTATATAGTTATATTGATGTTCAGGTCTATTCTGGTGACCTATTGATTTTTAATATCACTAGATCATTAAGAAACATTCACAAATGGGACCAAATGCAATTATGGTGCACACCAAGGATTTTTAAAAGTAATATTTTTCGAAATATTTTCGGGAATTGAATATTATATAATATCGAAAAATATTACAGAAATATCGATAGCGCATCAAAATATCATTCCATAACACTTGTCGATTATTTTCAATGAACAATATTCAATATTGACAGTTATTCAAGATTCACCAGAATATACCTGATAACCTGTCACTGTATTTACGTCAGAAAATTAATGTGATATCTCAGAATCAAGCCTAGAAAATACAAGCATAATTTAGTCAAAGGTTTCCATGCTCAAAATCAACAATGATACCAACCTTATAAATGAACATATATTGTTCTTTCGTCTGCACAGCACTCGCTCTATCTCTTCGTACCCTATATACAATTTTTGGAATATCTACAAGGCGTGTTTGTTCAAACTCTCTAATGGCGATATCACATGCTATTACTACTCCTGTCCTTCCTGTTCCGGGGCTGCAATGAACCACAACCGGGTTCACTTCATTGACGGTCGATCCATCCATGTTTCCATTGACGATCACAGACTGAAACAAATAAACGAAAATACTCTTGAAATGGATGTTAGCTTCAGAGCTCGATATTCCTCCAGATTATTTCCTAGAATATTTCCCTCATATATAAAATGTCCCATAAAAGCAATGCAATTATCGAAAACTTACAGCGGTAGTAGCATTGTATCAAGTCACCATAACAACAGATTTAAAACCGCTAGACGTCAGTAAACAACACAAATAAATGTCAGATAGACTTCAAAAATAGAAAAACATTTCGCGTTTTGGTGAGTGCTCTATACAATCTATAGAGGAAAGTCCTTCGGACTCGGGCACTTTCGCCAAAATATGAAAATAAACTCTTCCAATTTTTAGATATCGCAAAATTATCGGTAATTTTTATGCACTCGTGCAATTATAACCGATAATTGAACGAATCATTCTGATATGATCCTTCATAAAAATCCAGTTTATATACTCGAGGTGATTTCTGGAACATTTCATTTTTATTTGAATTAAAAAAAGCCCAGTACCCGTGTATCAATACATCAACAGTGACTGAACATTGATTATTATTCATCAGTTGAAATTTTACAGTTTATAATTCATACAATTTTGACGCACTCATATGAAAATATTTTTTCTGACCTGGTATAATATAGCCTTTTCCTAAATTGTAGATAGTATCATAGGTTGTTCTGTTCATAATTGATATGAAGCAGGTCAAGATATAGAACATAAATTAGCTAGGTACTGAGGTTTCAAATCAAGTTTTACTTTGCCATTTTCTGACATCTTCTCTGCTCTTTCAGATACCCTAAAAACCTGAATAAACTCACGACAAAAAGATTGATTCAAAATTGAAATTAGATACTTATTTCTCGAACACTACTACTCAGTTGAAGAGTCCCTGTAATCCTTAGACATAAATGAGTTCGCTGTCTATATTGGTGTGTGGAATATTGTATGAGGCTATGACCCCAGTTTGTTTACCATATTGTTACGAAATCTCCTAGCGCCGACCCTGTCGAATTAATATGAAGGGTCGAAGGAAGATTGTTACCTGTGGGATCGCGGCTCACCGAGAAAATTCGATCACCGAAATTTGACTGGAAGGTTCTCCGTAGGCATACGCAGGTATATATATGTATATATATATATATATATATATATATATATATATATATATATATATATATACATATATATGTATATATATAGCGGAAGCGATTCATCCGAATCAGTAGAGTTATTCAGATAGTTATTCGGATTTTCTTTCGTTCATCAGACTTTCTTTATTGAAACGATAATAACCATTTTGTGGGAGGTGTGTTCATGAAAATGAATTTAGTTTCGAAACGTCGGCAAGAGTACAATTGTTTTTTTAGAAAAATTGACCCTGTTATCCAACCCACCTTTCTTGAGGAAAATAACTTGTTCATTAAACCAGTTAACTGATTCATTTATACCATTCAGGAGGGATTTAAATATTTCATGTACGAGAATCAAAGATGTATAAGTCACACAATATGGAATTTTAATAATAGAATCTATAACATATTTATCAATGACAGTAGAAATAATGATTGCTGGGCACTCATTATACTTCACTCATTGAAAGTTCCCAAGAATGTTGAAGTTAATGTCTATTAAAAAATGAAAATCATTGGAACTAGAATTACAAAGAATTCTCGAAAAGAGGATTATGAAAAAAATGGCGCGAAAACTGACAATACAAATTTTTCATCTAGAAAGGTCAAAAAAACCACGATAGGGCATTGATTCAATAAAAATCGTTATCAATCAATAATTTACTGACTTGAATAAACACTTCTGGGACCAATGAATTATAAAAAAGGATGATAATATTCACGGATAATTAAATATTCATGCTTGGAGTTATTGTACAGCAAAATATGTATCGCAGTTTCGTAAACATTTTGTATGAATATCTTGTAGAAAAGATTAAGAACCTCTATAAGTCAGATTTCCATTGAACATCTTATCAATTTTATTAAGAATGGTGGTGTGACATTTGACCCAAGAGAGGAAAGTGAATTTAGATATTTACTTTTGGCTCTAATCAGCATAAATAAGAATGTATTAATTGAAAATACCTTATCTAATGTTGATGATTTCATGAAACTCCTGGCCTCGATTAAGAATGCAATAAGCGAGTTCCCTTCTGATGGAACTCCCTTTTCCGGCCAACCCAGATACCAGAAATGTGTAACTTCTCTCCAACTGTTTGATACCATATTCTGTAAAATGAATTAATTGGATTAATTGATGCTACATGTTTTAAGAAAGATGTTTCACTAGTCAAGTCATATTTCTCATTTTTGTTCATATCTATATCAATTCAACGTCTAGTGGGAACATTAGTATATTTACAAAAAATTAGGTATGGTGCTGAAAAAGTGCGACCGAATTCAAGAATAATAATTGAAAAAGGGCTTTTCATATTGTGGAAGAATTGATTGTCGTCAACAGAAAAACGGCTGAATACTAATTTTACGTACTTTCAGTATCATATGTAATTGGATACATGCAAGTGCTACAAAGACAAGATAACAATGATTCAAAGTAGATGTAACATTAATAATATTCATTTTGATCAATTACCGGCTATCTTAATGATAATCACCTTGAGTTGAAGACTGGATATAATATATTTATCCTTCACGTCTCTCTTCTTCAAAGTAACTTGGAAATCACCAAACAACCTGTTGCAGTCCAGTACTTCAGAAGGTGGTAGATAATCGAAACACTTTTCCTGGAAGAATAAGAGTCCAATTAAAGGATTGTGAATAAAGAAAGGACATGTGTTTAATATACCATTCCATTTTCAAAGAAATGTGTGATCATTAGAATCACTTTCGATTGTTGTTCCCATATCATTCTCCAGAAATCATCAACGGTATCCTGTAAGGGGGCCTGGCATGCAATGTAATACCCTTTTGTATTCTTGGGACCCTGAAAAAGATGAGAAACAATTACATAGGATACCCAATCAACAATAATTCAATATTTCAGAGCGATAGCTGCCATTTTGAGTGGTATTGGTTCGGACTTATATTGTCTATATTATTAACTTTATTGAAACCTGGTGCTAAGAAAGAAAGGATAAAAGTATAAAAATTGAATCAAATAAGATTTTGAGTGGTATTGGTTCGGACTTATATTGTCTATATTATTAACTTTATTGAAACCTGGTGCTAAGAAAGAAAGGATAAAAGTATAAAAATTAAATCAAATAAGATAATTGAATCCCAACAAAAAGGTTAAAATTTTCTTTTTTTGGCAAAATTAAATTAAAGTTTTGATTGATCAAATAAAATAATGTTGTGACAAGAAAATTGAGATATCAAAATATGAAATATTGGTAAAAAAATGAGATACCGAGTATGAAGTATTGGTAAATAAAATATAGAAATAAATGAAATAATATGAACAAATGTTGAAACCAAGTTTCAAGTTGAGTGTACTCACGACGTTTCGATCGCTGGTATCCGCAATCGTTTTCGGGTGCCTTGCAGCTAATGAACAACTGAACATTGAAAACTGTGTGCAATATTTGGCAACTTTATTTCTGCATAAACTAATCAATACTCAAGTTCTGAAATGCCCTTATGAACTGATCAGCAAAAGATCGGATCATTTTCACGTGAATATAAGAAATGAGACATTTATTGTACCAATTCATTGTACCCCTAAATTTGAAAGAAGTTTTTCCTATATGGCACCACACTATCTTAATCAAATATTGAAATTTTTGGCTCACCCAATGCTACCGTTAGGAAAAAATTGTTTTCACACCTATTTTGTTATGAAACCAGATAATGAATTATTAACTTAGTAATAGTTTTATACACGGAGCTGAAATGATATATGTTACTCTTATATTTTCAATATTTGGGCAAGGTGAAAGAAAGCATACCATGCTAACCTTTTTTTGTAACTCAACGTGTAATATATTACTGAATTGTAATTGACACCTGGGCACAATAAACGTTATCATTATTATCAGTAGAGAACTACACTCAGTTTTGAGTAACAGTGCTTTGTGATTTGTTTTCTGCATTGCTATGATTATCAAGCAATGACTGGCGAATAACTTTTAGGCGACTTTCTTGAAATTGTTTGTTGTGCATTACTTTCATTGTCGTTCTTGATAAGGAGTTTTTGACCCATAAAGTGAATACATTTGCAGTGAAATCACGAAATTTCTGCCAGGAAATGCTCATTATACAACAATTTGTTTCGTATCTATGAAACAACTGTAAAAACAAGTATGAAATAGTTTAACTAACTCACCGTAACGTAATTTGCGTTGATATAATCGCTGTTCGGATATCCATCAATGGTTTTCAGAAATACCCTGGTTTCTGGTAGGGGGATCACGTTGGCATACCGATTCTTTGGTTCACAGCCCTCTGGTAGCTCGCTGGTTTTGGCTGTGATTTGAGGAATTTCTTCAAATTCTGCTTTGATGTCTTCGGTATTGGTAGCGAATTTTGCTAGGGCCGGGTAGTTCAATGGATGTGTTACTGCCACCTACAAAAAAGTCACTTTTTAATATTCACTAACTTCGAGAAACAGTTTACAGAGTGTGTCACTTCGAAAAGATCACACTAAAACATCAATAAAAAAGCTGTGGTTTGAAATCCAATACTCACTGGGTCATCAAACGCTGGATTGCCGTAAGATCTTTTAGACTGGCGGTCAGCTTTCCTCCTAACGCTATTGTAAACGGAGAGATTGTCTACACTGTAATCATCCAAATTAACAGGCCTGCATCGTTGCTTGTAGTTGAACCGCTTTTGCCGCTTTCTCATCAGGTACTGAAATGAAATTGATTCAATACATTCCAATTGAAAAACACACCTTATCCAATCCGTCTTGGCGGCAGATGAACGTCTGTTCCAGTTGCGCAGTGGTAGTTTCCGATCATCACAAAGGCCAAAATCATCTATTTGAAACGAATTTCAACAGAGAAGAACACATATTTATAACCAATGTTATTTTCTACGACTATTACTATACTGCACTGCGATTACTTCGCATATATGCCATTAGAATGGATTGGATAAACTGTAGCTGGGTGCATTTTCTCCGTCGATTTTGTTCCATTATTCTGCCAGATCTGATATTGAAAATGAAGAAAAATGAATGAGTCATAAGATAGTTCAATGGCAACGTTTCGATTGCTTGCATCCGCGATCATCCTTTGGTGATAGCTCGTGTATATCTCAAACGATGTGAAGGATGAGATTAGATCATCATCTTTCAATTGTCGTACTCATTTATAAATTTATAGGAAAGATACGAACATGTTCAGGTACATTCATAGAGACTCGAATCAATGTTCACAACATAAAATGGCAGCACTGCAATTTCTCTTCCATAGGTGAATAACATTTTCTTTAAAATACAGATAAGTACAACAATAAAAAAAGGATTGATAGCATGAAGCTGAAGTAAACGTTTTAAACCTAGAGATTGTTGAAAATATAATCAGAAAATGTCAATTCAGGGAAACACTTCCATTTTTCGAAAAGATGAAAGCAGTAAAAAGTTTATAGTAATCCTATATGAACCTCAGTAGCTACACTAGAGGACTCGAACAGTTATTCGATGAAGTAAATATAAAAGTTGTATATAGTTCCTTATAAATTACAACAGCTCATTGGTAATCCAAAAGGTAAATAAGAGAACACAGAAGGGTCAGGAATTTACGAAATCAGTAGTCAAGATTGCAACAATAAACGGATTGGCCAGCTTTACGCTGAGTATAAAAAACCCGTTTCAGAAAAGTCCAGTGTCGCCCAACATCTGGACAATGATCACGGAATTGGTGAAAGCAATACAAAACTGATCATGTGCATGACACAAGGCCACTCGATGCAGTCGAGAGTCTATATAAACAGCAAAATGTAAAAAAGTATTAATGGTGACGAAGGGTCTATCCCTTTGAGCCCGCTTTCTAATTCATTGTTGAGAAATTGATCAGAATGAGAAGTAGTGACAGATGAAGTCCATATCGGACCAAAAAACTTTGCAGGTATTTTTCGAAATACCTTAGATTGTAAAGCTAACGCTTATATTCAGAATCAGTATCAACTTTCTTCTCCTGCAGAAGCTTACCTTCTTAGCAAAACGCACGTCTAGTGTGAATAATATCGGTTTGGTGTTGGAGCGATTAATCTCTACAAAAAGTTTCATCGTGTATAGCTTGTTTCATATGAGTGACTGATTAGTTATTTAACAGTGTATCGAGAGAAATATGCATGATGTCATGATTTTCCCAGGCACCTCAAAGAAAATTCAATTCACAAACCAGTATGAAATTTCCCAAAAATCAAAGATTTCTTCAAGATCTCTCCTCCAACATCACATTATATGTGTCCAAACTCCCCATCAACTTCTTCTCCTACCCTCGTTAGATACAATCATCACCAGAGACGATTAAAACGTTGCCATTAAACTCATTTCAAAGAAATAAATAGTATAGACAATGGAGGTTCGAACCACCATCAATCAAGAGAGGACATAAACAACCAGAGTCACACAAACGTACTTAATTATTGGCACTGGCTAATGACCGCATTAGTCGATGCCAAAACTAAAATGAAAAAACTATTGTTACTCTGAATTGTGATCTCACCAATAATCCAGCTAGAAGGACCAAACACACTGCGCCAACTGTAGATATGACAATTGCAGCTATCTTTCCTTTATCACCTTCAGAATTATCAATCGTGGCATGCTCCGTTGAAGCTGAAGTTTCTGTTACCTCATCCCCTGATGAAGTAGTATCGATAGTAGTCTGTTCGCTGGTCTCGGTGATATTTATAGATCTAGATCTGTTGAAGTGTGGAGTCGAGTAACTGAAATTAGGATTTAGTGTCTCTGGTAACAGAGTTGTGTGGTTGTCCCTAGTCTCAACATGAATGAATTCAACAGTTGTTATCGTACTTTCCGTAGTGGTAACCTCCACAGTCGACTCACTTCTGTTTATAGGTACCATGGTTGAAGGATTTTCTGTTGTAGTACTTATCTCTGGAATGTAAGGAGTAGCCTCGATAATATCTGATGACATGGGAATCTCTGTACTTTGTTCAATTCTTTCAGATGTATATTCTGTGAAAACTACCTGTTTAGAAACTCTAACCCCACTTTCGGTTGTTTCAGGCTCATCGGTACTGGTAGATATTTCCTCTACAGGTGTTGTTTTATCCACAACAACGTCTGTTATTGTAGAGGAAGTGCTCTGTTCTGTAGATGAATCAGTGGTAGTATGATCACTTGTAACGTCTTCTTCTATCGTAGTTGTAATATCTGTATGAGAAACAACTGATTCTGTAGTTTGAGGCAGCAATCCTACAGTTGATATTTCTTCTGTGGATAGCAGTATACCAGAAGTTATTTCGTGATCTGTGGTTGTGTCTTTACCGTCTAAAGTTCCACCAATTTCGGTTGATTCTTCTGTAACAATAGAAGTAATAGTTTCTTCACCATCAGTGGAAAATGATGCACTACTAGTGACTGGTATTTCAGTGATTGTGATAGTCTCGGAATGAGCTGTGGTTTTTTCTTCTGCATTCTCTGAAGTAACGTCAATACTTATCGTTGTTGATTCGAATTTTGAATCATTTTTGAAAGATTTCGATGTGAGAATACTTTCCACTGTTGTCACTTCAGAAACAGCATCCTTTGTGAAGGTATCATCTCTTCTCGTTGAAATGATGATTGGTGTGGTGAGGATCTCCTTTATTGTCGTAACTTCGGGAGCAGTGATGTTGATTTTGTGAACTTTATTTTCTTCCACCGTTTGCTCTTTCGGAATAAGCTCATTTTCGTCGGAGGAACTCTTTGTAGAACTCTCGGGGAACGAATGAATGGCTTTTATTGTTTCAGATTCGATTTTATTGCTCAAAATATGACTGTTGTTGTTCACTGGTGGTTTCGTCAATGTTGTACTTTTTCCGGTAGTTTGAATGGGAATTTTTGAAGACCAAGTTTCTGGATGTTGTAGTTCTTCTTCAACTTCATATTTGTATGTACTAGTTTCAGCATAGCTGGACACGAAATTGACTTTTTTCCTTTGTTCAACAATGAGATCATCGTGTTTAGAGTTCCTATTAGTGGTATTGTTCTTTGATATGTTTGTTTGTTCCTTGAAGTCCAGGGAAGTACGCGGCTTTCCGAATAAATGATGCAAATTCAAATTGTCACCGTTTTCATCATCTATATCATCATGGAAGTCTCCAGCGTGACTTTCGTGCTGGTCTATATCGTGATGGTAATCGTCGAAATCATTGAATTCGTATTCTTGTTCCAATTTTTGTTTGGCTTCATTGAATTTTTTGTCGAAAAAATCCATTTTTGGCGTAGACAATTCTAAACTCGCAAAGTCAGAATATTTTCGAGTGGAGGAATCATGAAACGATGTGTCATCTGCATGCTTCTCAATGTCAGCAGTTATGGGAAGAGTATAGACGTTGTTTTGAAACTCGGGAGATACATATTTCTGGATGTTTATCGACCTCGAGTCATTCTCCCGATTCTTCTCGTTTGAATCTTGTCTGATATTGTTATCTTTGTTCTCTTTTTCCACCTCATTATGTGATATGCTTTGGCTGTTCGTATCATTTTCATCTCGATGGACAGATTTTGAATGTAACTGGATATCATGGTTTATATTTTCTTGAGTATTTTTGTTTGCGATGTTTAGTTCGGCATCAGTCTTTGGTAATTTTTCAATTAAGTTTATATTAGTATCTATTTGATCTAAGGAGACATTCTGTTGGATCGTGTGGTTGCCAGCGGTACTACATATTTTGAGAATCAGGAACACCCCTGAAAAAAAAAATAACAAATAATATATGTTAGTACGAATGAAAAGTCCTTTTTGGGAAACAAAAATGATTATTGTGAAATCGTCGATATAAAGAAATATTCTTGGAAAAGAATTATTAGACAAATCTAGAATAATAATGAACGGATAAGATGGCCGATATTGACCATGACCATGACCATGAATATACTATTTGGGACCTGTCGGTTACCTACCTGACCGGGCGGCAATGTCAGATTCTTTTTTATAATTCCAAAGAGTATGCCCTGTACATTTTCGTCGACCTCACCATCAAACTATTTCAAGTTTAAATGAATGAACTGAAAAAATTTAGCTTCTATTACATTTTTCAAAATTTAATCAGGCAAGTTGTAGGTCACCCTGTATTTTTTGGCTTCTGCTTTCCTATGTAAATGTCGGAATAGAACAAAACAATTATATTAAAATATATTGATATACGGATTTCATTCAAATTCGGTAAATAATTTGTAACTGAACTTCTACACTCGATAGATTTCAATAAACTCTTCATTTTTTCAGATTGTAGTAGGTTACCATCCCAAAAATAACTACGAAGAAAAAATTGATTTGTTATTATTCCTTCCATTGTTTATTTTTTAGAGTTGAAATAATTAGGTACCTAAACAGTCGAGAGTACTCGTAATTTAATGACACCATATTGTGTGACTTCCACAAGACAGTTTACAAAACCGCTACAGTGTTCTTTACGATCATCAAATTAATGTAGTTACTTGTTGAAATGCATTGTAACTGCCAGCAAACTCACAAAATAGTGAAAGAAACCTGTTTATAATACCTTGCATTATAAACTAGTGTTTCCATAATATACTGTTCTATCTTCGTAGTTTCTTTGGGTTCTCAACCTACCACAATTCAAAAAATAAGAATTGATATTGGAATCTATACTAGTGTAGAAGGGCAGATTTTTAATCTTTCCCAATAAGTTGCTGGTGTGTTGATTAAAGAACAGTTCCTTCTAATAGAATACGTTTTATTAGTCAGTGATTTCTCGTATATCTCAAATTTGCCTATAAATGGAATACAAGACCTAATATTCATCGAAATAATTATATATCTTTGACCTTTCGGAAACCAGAACCGCTTCCGTTTTTCAAAATCTTTCACAAAAATTCTCATAGATTCTTTTTCACAAGAAAACTTTTATAGATTTCAATATTTAATCTGATTTTTTCAGGTTGTGGTACAGGTGACGTTCTCCCATTTACACTGCCGTTTTGAGGCTTGATAATTAACACTAATTTATGGAAAATAGACAGGTTCCTGGCAACCGAGCGTGTGCACTTCATAAGGAAAAACTCTTTTTTTGTGAGGAATTTTCGTGTTTTTGATTTGCATGTCATTTTGGATTTCATTAATATATATAATTTTAAGTTATTGACGTAAATGGCATGCATGTAGCTACTTCAAGCAAACATTTGAAAAATTCCGTGACTCTTTCTTGCACGTTGCTTTGTATTGTATTAGTGAATATTATTTTAGGCTAAAATAACAAATGGAAAAACAGGAAAATTCTCCACAAAAAGAAAAGGGTTTCTCCTAATGAAGTGCACACGCTCGGCTGTCAGGAACTTGTCTATTTTCCATATTTTAGGGTTATCAAGCCTCAAAAAGGCATGCAGTGTAAAATGGGAGAACGTCACCTTTCACCACCTCCTGGTCTATAGGTTAAGAACCCAAAAAACTACGGAGAAAAAGTCCATCTATCACAAAATAATGGCATTCCAACAGTATATACTATTCTATTTGTCCCGTAGTTTTCTAGGCATTGTAACCTACCACAATCTGAAAAAATGAAAATTAATATTTGAATCTATATAAGTGCAGAAGGGCAGATTTTCAATCTACCCCGAAAAGTTGCTGCGTCTATTGAAAAAAAGTTCTTTCTGGATAGATATATTGGGATTTGTACAGGAATTTGCGTATCAGTTTTGAGAACGGAAGCGGATTTAGTTTGAGGAACGTTAAGAATAAGTATTTTCATAAATATATATATTAGTTCTTATTATTTTTTTGATAGGCAAAAATTGAGTTATACGAGAAGTTGCTGACTAATTGGATTTGTTCTATCCAGAAAGAACTGTTTTTCAATAGATGCGGCAACTTTGCGGGGTAGATTGAAAATCTCCCCTTCTACACTTATATAGATTCAAATATTAATTCTTATTTTTTCAGATTGTGGTAGGTTACAATATCCAGAAAACTACGGAACAAATATCGATCCACCACAAAATAATAAAGTTCAAAAAATACTATTCTAATAATTGTTGCTCTCGAGAGCAAATTCCAGACATTGAACTGAAGTAGATGATAAATACTAATGAAAAATCCATATCAAACAAAGAATACCATACGTTCCTGTACGATTCTCGATGAGTTTACCAAACCGCAACACTTTGGTGGAAATAAATTTCAGGTATTTGGTCATGAAGTTGAATAAAATAAGAGAGTGGAAAATTCTTCCGAATAAAATAATGGAATTCGATACATACCCAGTATTGACTGAAGCGTGACGCCCATAATGTGAGCATTGTTGCTGGATTACTGGTACATCTGAAATGAAAACATCAATATCATATCAAAATTCACCGAGATAAGAATGGATGAAAATATGACTGACGATAAAAATGATTTATTAACTTGCAATATTTTTGCATGAAAGGTGAAAGTTCGCGTCTTCTGCAAACTCCGTGGTGATGATATTGTGGAAAATAACTCTTTATGTGTCTTATTGTTGAAAATAAAATGAACCAAGAAAAACTTAGAAAAAGCAATGCGGATTTTTATACGAAGGCTCGTAAACGTAACACGTTCCTCAAAGTTGGGTCTTTATTTCAACACTGTGTACCGTTACATGTCTATGATCAACTATACTTAACTAATTCAATAACATGCTTTATTATTCAAATGGTCGCTGGACAAGGTATCTCGATTTTTTTATTGACTAGTGGCGTCGATAACTGAAAACCGGTTTTTTGGGAAACGTTAAAATTTGACTGCCGATGAGGTAGAGGCGTTTCGAAGCAATGAGACAATAAATTTATATGGAACACAATTATATTGCTGCTTTTTACTACTTCTCACATTTTTCACTAGCTCAAACATTATACCTATGTGGTAACTACATTCGATAAAAATATATCTACTCGAAAGTGTGTAAATGTTGCGAGAATGTTACAAAATATTCCATGTTCGAATTGGCAAGCCTCTTTGAGAAGAATTCTCCTTTTCAAAACTGAAACATGAACATGATAATCAACTTCTCGATTTATATCAATCTTTCACTTCTCTTCGTAGTTTACTGATTTCTGTACGACTCTCGCAAATTAAAAATTATGTGTATTTTTGAATAAGTTATATATCTTCGTTTTTGTTTTCTTTATCTCGTAAAAATGACAGAATATAAAAATAAATGACAGTCTGTTGTCTAGAGATGAGTTATTCAACGACAAATGAGTGAAAGGGGGAGGCTTAGTTTGTTTTTTATTTTCATGTGATCTATTCTCCATTAAAATTATTTACTCAATGATTATTTATTTGACAATTTGGACTCGAATTTGGATCTACTTACGTTTGTCTAGCGTTTCCATGAGCACTATCAGATGGTAATGGTTTGAAAGGAAGCAAAGATAGATGAAATGAGAGAACTCAGTTCAATCAGTTTCAGCAGAAAAGCTAGCCTAATAGAACCAACAGTTAGGAAAAGAAACAGTACAACCGATTTGGTCCATCCCAGATTCTAATTCAAAATCGCGTTCACAACTCACTAAGCAGCATTGAAATGTTAGCTCGAAACTCTCACAAGTCTTTACATGTTAGTATTGGTATCTGGGCAACCAACCTGCGCATTTGATAAGGAGCGTGTCATGCTCATTAACTATCCTTCCAAACCACAACTAACAAAAAGGTCGTCGCTTTGATGGAAACGTAGCTTATACAACCGTCTCTTCAAGATTCTTTGCATCAAACAATTCAGTTCATTTTCAAACATATTTTTTTTCGAAAAAATAAACCAAAAGATCACGGAAACGATTGTCAAATCGATAAAGAATCGTGAAGTCGTGTTCAGTCTTCAAGGTTGAAATTTTTCCTATGTTCAGAGGTTCAGAACAAAACATATTTTGAACAATTCGATCAGGCCAGTCCGAAACTACTTATACAGTAGGTTCTGGCTGGCACCTGTCAGAAAACAACTACTCCCCCGGCTAATACCACGAAGGGCATTGTATTATATCCGACCGGTGCAGGTTTCTTCACAGAAGAAAATTCTGCATTTGCTTTTGGCGATACAAATGAAGGAATTGATGTTCAATTATTGGGACGGACAGAGTTGCAGACCGGTTTCGGGATATTTGGCTACTCATCAGTACAGGGAAGTGCCATCATCAACATAACGATGACTTTCCATGATTGAAAATCAAAAACTTTCAGAGTATCAAGCCCCGAACAAAGCTGATGCGAACAACGCGAAGTCATTGGACGAGGTATTCCAGAAGCAAACCGAATTCGCCTATTCCTCCTGCGAGGAAAACGTAAAAACGTTCGACAGCCGATGGGCATACTTGAAGAATAGCTTTGAGACTGGCCTGAACGAATTGTTCAAAAAATGATTTGATTTAACGCCAGTATTCAAGTATGCCCATCACCTATGTCGAGAGAGAGATTTATCCTCTGGTCTCATCCAAAATTTTGAAACGAAAGTTCATCAGTAGTCTGAAAGTGGTGAACTTTATTCCAATGCTTCTAACCATCTCTGTTTACAGAATTTACTCCTGGCTTCTCGCCGCAAACAACATTTACCAAATCTGAATATTCGAATGGAGAATATTCTTTTATTCCTATACAGAATCGGTTCAACTTTCACGATATAGTCATACACCAACCGCTACATCAAACATTATTCAACATTTCACGTGCTCTGCCATTGTAGCCATCGAATGTCGTTTCGAAGAGAATTAATCACGTACAAACGTTTCTGCTTCAACAAGAAGTAAAGGCGAGGCTTCATTGTTATGCTGTGTAATACAACATGAAAGGTTATTTTCGAACAGCAACAATGATTATCTTTTGTGTTATCCAACATCACCATTGTGGCTTCTGGTTAAAATGGGAAATATTAAATTGCGGTGTCTTGCCCCATTATTATTGGAGTCGGTTTGATGAAGCGAGTCAATTCTTGTGGAACTCGAGTCGAATCAATGTATACGACGTAAGATTGAATTGAACTAGGTGAAGAAACTGAGAAAACGACGAAGAGGCATAGAAATCGCCTGACAACAATACCTGAGGTACTGCTAGAGCAGCTGAATTTTATTCAAAACCGTTCTGAATGTTTTATGTCATTGGCTTGTTTTACATGTTACAAGCTTTGCTTCTTTTGAGCAGGGAGACCGTTCGATCAATAACTAAGGACATAAAATACACGGGTTTCTCGAAGAAGCTCTTGTTAGCAGGATTATTTGGGAAAACACGAAATTCTGTTTTGTAGACCTCATTATAGTGAAAATTCCAAACCAACAGTTCTCGACCAATGATTGGTATTTTGTTTCGCGCTATCATACCAAATCACGTACTTTATCAGAATTTTTTTCCTGCAAGGATAACCTATAGTGGAAATTGTTTGACACAAGAAAAGAATATTTTGTTTGGAATAACATGTCACTTCGAGCAGAAGTTGAAAAAAATGTAACATTCAAATTCGGCACTATAGCAATTTGACAGACTAATGAAAATACAATAGTGATCGACATATTTTTTTAAAAGCCACTGATACAACACTATCACTATCATCTTGCTCAAAAAAAGGATATGCATGCATAGGCAATTTCGATTCAATTATTAAATCTGTAATGTAATATGACGTACTTTGAAAGGCTAAAACATGAGTTTTAAATAATTTGTTGAAGTTCAATATGCTGTGAATTTTTTTTGACGAATACCACGCGTACTTGAATTATCCTTGGAAATAATTCAAGCACTAGTTTTATTACAAATCAAAATTTTACTGGGCGTATTAGTAGCGGCTAGTGAAAGTTCTTCGACAAGTCGCAGAGAAGATCGAATGATCTTGGTGCCATTTTTGTCCATGAAACATCAGAAATCACGTATAGTTGGTTCTGTTCTTAAAGCCTCCAAAAACTTCACTTCATCCGAATCAGTGAAAAGTGTATTATTTCATGACTACGTACACAGAAGAGTTATACATGTGTCTGCAGAAAAGTAACCTCAGTATGAAGTTTATATTCACAGAATTGAATTGGTCTCAAACAAGTATAGCAGTGCTTGTGTTATTTTAGCTAATATAAACGTTGAGATTGAAACCTTTGGTATAGAAGTTGAAACTTTTCCTAGAGATCAATTACCCTAGCACCAAACTGATATGAATAAATTTGATAACAATTTCGTATCAATTGCTAATAGTCCTCGAAAAATAATAAAGATGAGGCAATAGGGTAGTATCTAGAAGAATATGATCTCAGCGTATACAAGGCTCAGATACGACCTGTCCTGGAATATAGTTCTCATGTATTGAGCTCGGCACGAAAATATTCATTGAAGCTTCTTGATCGATCGTAAGAATTCTAAGACTAACCTGACTAACCTATAAACACTACTCATTTCTGTAGCAGGTATTCTAGATCACGTGATATTTCATGAGATGTTTTTGAGTATTTGATGAACAAGGCCATTATTTTTCATTTGTAATAGTGATAATAGGGGAGCCCAAGCGCGGTGATTGATGTAATTACCCAAATTCAAGTCGATATAGACTCGGGTAAAAAATGTGGTATTCTATCACTTGATCTTCGAAAAGCTTTTGAGACAGTTGATCACCAAATTTTATTCAATATCTTATATCAAATTGGTGTGAGGGGGTGTGCTCATGAATGGTTCCAAAATTATATTCTTTTCAGACAACAGCTTGTCATGGAAGACAGTGAAGGGTTGCCTGAAACCGTTTTGTGTGGAGTTCCACAAGGATCAATCCTTGGACCTGTTCTATTTCTTATTTATATAAACTCATTATCGGATTCAGAGCTAGCTGGGAAAATAAAAATGTTTGCTGATGATATAACCTCAATATATGATGGATATAGCTTAAAAGAAATCAAAACGAGCATGTTGAAAGACATTGAGAAAATCTCATCTTGGCCTGTGAAACATAAGTTAACGTTGAATTCTGAAGAATCTTCCTTTATGTTCATAACAAAAAGAACTAGTTTAATCAACTTGAGAGACTTCATTAATTTCAATACTCGTTTGTGGCATGATATTGTTTACAACAATATCCAACATTTTAAAATTTTAAAAATTCAATTGCTTATAATTATTTTTTTATAAATACAAGTATTCTACTAAAAAAAAGTCACTTTTTTATTTGCATGCTTTTTCCTGAGCTTTTCAATCAATTAAGTTCAATGATTTGAAAAAAAAATCATATTGACAAGAGTATGCGAATCCCTCCAGATAATCGTCAGATTATGAGACTGCAACGTCTAGGGCGTAAAGATGAACCATATATATCTTAATCTGACGCGCTTGTGTATCTCAAAATTACGATTTTTTTTTTCACATTCTAATGAGGACCGCGAGTCTGCGTCACATCCAAACCGTCAGATTATTATATAAGATCTTTTTTTAGGTTCACTTAACATCCCCTCAGAAAATCTGACGCGCTCGAGAACATTTTTTTTTCACTTTCAACCATTACGTACGACCACCCCCATCATGGAAACAATCATATTAAGATACGTACATTTTTGAAAATATGTAGAACATAGATGATATCAATATCCGACGCGCTCGAGTATGTCCACGTAATAGTTTTTTTAACTTGATTGAAAATCTATAGCTGCTCCCCCCACCGATGAAAAGGTATACATTATATAACATTTTTTTCCTTTTATCATCTAAGCTTCGTAACCCGATAGGTCTCTATGATGCTAGATTAAATCCCGATTTAGGATCGTGGACTCCCCTACTATGACATTGAAATACTAATAGTAGCTTGTACAACAAGAGTGTATATGGCCAATATCTATTCTAGTTATATAGTTAATTTTTCCTTCGACCAGCTGAATATTTCAGAACTGATAATCAATTTTATATAGAGAGTATTTTTTTCGATATTTATGAAAAACTCAAAGGAAAGACACTTTTTTTATATTCAATATTGAACGATACAAATTGAATTAGTACTGTCAAATTAAAGGAAGACCAAAAATATCGATTTTGGTGAGACTCGAACCCAAACTATAAAGTGTATCGTGTCAGAGGGCTAAAGCTCTAACAAGGCCACTCGGACTGTATAATTATTTCAGTTCATTATTGGTGTGAAGACTAGTTGTAAGTCTTCCAATTCAACAAGAAAAACATCAATCGTAACAACTCAAACTTGACTCAATAACCTAGAAAATATTTCATGTTTGTAGGTAGACAGATCAAAATTGAGACGTTTCTACAAGGTTGTCCCTGGTAACCAAGCATTTTGTTCTCTGTGATTAGTGGAATTCGTATCCTACCTTGTGCGGATATGAAATCATATCCATTCAGATGACTGAAATTACCTACTTATCCGTTTAGCAAACTATAACGAAATCAGCATATTTACAGGTGGGAGTATGGAAAAATATTATCAACCAAGTGGTGATCTTATTTTGAGAGACAAAATGTGTGGTGGTGATGATATTCAGCTAACTGAAAAAAATATAATCAAGCAGCTAGACAAGTCGATATTTATGTGTTATGAAATTTGCCCTCTCACTTCATGGGTTTACGTGCATTGAAAGATACGTATTCCAGAGTGAAGTTTTTACTCTCGATTCATGATCAATTGGATGTGTTCAGCATCCCGTCTTTTTTAAATCGTTAATGCAATTTTCTTCCTTCCAACCATCACTACCAACATATGGGTAATTCTGAATAGTTTCACTTTGAGAGTAATATTTGTAACACTGTTGACGTCGTGATGTGATGGTTTTCCTTCTCGAAATCACCATTTGAGAGAAAACTTATTGAACATAATGTGGCTTTTACAAATATTGACAATAATTCCAATGAATATAAAAAAAATTAAATATATAACAAATTAAAAAGAAATGAATAAAAAATGAAATAAAATAATAAATAAAACAATCTCAAATAGTGCCTTCTTGTTCATAAAACAAAACGTACGCCTCGCCACTTACGACAGCTTTTGAGGTAATCGGTGACACATGGGAATCATTGTATTCGTGCCACGTTCCTAAGTAAGCGGCAGTAAGCCGTGTAGTGGCCGCTGTACGTAGTGCCGCTATGGTTGGAGATCGCGTAGAGGTTGTAGTGGCAAGGGACGACATTGGCTGCCGCGTAGTTGCTCATGTCCAGACTTTTCAACGGGAAATCGATGACGATATTCAATTTTTCATTGAACCATTCCGTTGGAGAGGAACGTTTGAGATGGATCACCAAAACCCGGGGGAACTTGTATATCGACAAAGACTTCGTGCACTTCCGCCTTTCCTTACACTTGGAACACGTCGGCTGCTCATCTCCATCCAACGTCTCTTCTCTGGTAAAATAATCCAAGCAGTGAGATAATCTGAGTTGATCGGTTCTGTGTGGGATAGATAGTGACAGGTCCCAAAACGGGTCGAAGGTTACGGAACAGTACCCGCAATAAGTACATTTTAACGTAGATTTCAATTGGCCGACGAAGTTATCTACTATATTCGAATTGTCCATGCGCAGGTAACTCGACCATGATTCTTTTGCTTTTTCGCTGTCACTCAACCACGAAACTCGAGTGTTTTCAACGTCAATTGAATTTTCATCAATTTTGAGCAAAATCTGTCCAGGTTTTTCTTTTCGTTGATTTACGTTTTCATGCAAGCCCTTCAATAAATATCGTAGGAACTCCTGAGCATCTTGTTGGTCGGAGCCAATGAAACGGGGAACGAGTTTTTGGATTTGGGTTTTCAGCAATCCTGTATCCACCACTTTATTAGCCAAATTATCTGACCATAATTCCTTTACTACTTTGGCGAACGTTTCTATAAGGGTTCCGTCCGCATTGGAAATGTTGTTAATAACAATATCCTTCATGAAGACGTTCTTCCTGAGATATTTCATTAAAAATCTCGTGTTTGATAAACACTGGCGAGGCGTACGTTCTGTTTTATGAACAGGAAGGCACTATTTGAGATTGTTTCATTTTTTATTTTATTTCATTTTTTATTCATTTCTTTTTAATTTGTTATATATTTAATTTTTTTTATATTCTACACAGTTATTTATATAATTTATCTGAAATGTACTTGGAAGATTTGGCACAATATTGTCAATTCACTTTCCGACCGAAGTTTTCGAAAAGAAGACTTATACAAAGTTCTGTATTTGGTAACAACATTCCAATGATTTTCTGCTTTCAAATGGAGTTAAAGACGGGTAAAAGCGTCACTTCACGACGTTGTTAGCGAGGTTTCAAATAATGAACTTGAATTAGAACTGTTTGGGATGGCAACGAAGGCATAAAAATACACCTCGGTTACTTTAGCAATAAAGTTCGGCAATATTTAAAAAAACTTCCCTATCATTTCGAAACAGTGTCGAGGCTTTTGGAAATGATAATTATGTTTCGAAACGGAAAAACTTGAAGGAACCATTGGAAAATTCGGAGAGTGGTGACGTCGGGGGGCGGTACAGTTCCAGCAACTTTTTTATTAAGGACCCTGTCACCTTCATATTTCAGCAGAGCGCTACTGAATGGAATTGCAGAGAAATGACAGAGTTGAATTCAAAAATCCGAGCGTCGGGGGCGGTGCAGCTCCAGCAATTTTTTCATTAAGGACCCTGCCACCTTCATATTCCAGCAGAGCGCTACTGAATGGAATTGCAGGGGTATGACATAGTCGAATTCAAAAATCCGGGCGTCGGGAGCGGTGCAGCTCCATTAAGGACCCTGCCACCTTCATATTTTAGCACAGCGCTACTGAATGGAATTGCAGAAAAATGACATAGTTGAATTCAAAAATCCAGGCGTCGGGGGCGGTGCAGCTCCAGCAACTTTTTTATTAAGGACCCTGCCACCTTCATATTTTAGCAGAGCGCTACTGAATGGAATTGCAGAGAAATGACAGTCGAATTCAAAAATCCGGGCGTCGGGGACGGTGCAGCCCCATCAATTTTTTCATTAAGGACCCTGCCACCTTCATATTTCAGCAGAGCGCTACTGAATGGAATTGAGGAGAAATGACATAGTCGAATTCAAAAATCCGGGCGTCGGAGACGGTGCAGCTCCAGCAACTTTTTTATTGAGGACCCTGCCACCTTCATATTTCAGCAGAACATAACTGACTGGAATTGAAGAGACGTGACGGAGTCGAATTCGAGAATCAGGGCGTCGAGGGCGGTGCAGCTCCAGCAATTTTTTTATTAAGGACCCTGCCACCTTCATATTTCAGCGGAGCGCTACTGAATGGAATTGCAGAGAAATGACATAGTCGAATTCAAAAATCCGGTGGTCGGAGGCGGTGCAGCTCCAGCATTTTTTTTATTAAGGACCCTGACACCTTCATATTTCAGCAGAGCGCTACTGAATGGAATTGAAGAGAAATGACATAGTCGAATTCAAATATCCGGGCGTCGGAGGCGGTGCAGCTCCAACAACTTTTTTATTAGGAACCCTGCCACCTTCATATTTCAGCAGAGCGCTACTGAATGGAATTGCAGAAAAATGACATAGTTGAATTCAAGAATCCGGGCGTTGGAGGCGGTGCAGCTCCAGCATTTTTTTTATTAAGGACTCTGCCACCTTCATATTTCAGCAGAGCGCTACTGAATGGAATTGCAGAAAAATGACATAGTTGAATTCAAAAATCCGGGCGTCGGGAGCGGTGCAGCTCCATTAAGGACCCTGCCACCTTCATATTTTAGCAGAGCGCTACTGAATGGAATTGCAGAGAAATGACATAGTCAAATTCAAAAATCCGGGCGTCGGAGACGGTGCAGCTCCAGCATTTTTTTTATTAAGGACCCTGCCACCTTCATATTCCAGCAGAGCGCTACTGAATGGAATTGAAGAGAAATGACATAGTCGAATTCAAATATCCGGGCGTCGGAGGCGGTGCAGCTCCAGCAACTTTTTTATTAGGAACCCTGCCACCTTCATATTTCAGCAGAGCGCTACTGAATGGAATTGCAGAAAAATGACATAGTTGAATTCAAAAATCCAGGCGTCGGGGGCGGTGCAGCTCCAGCAACTTTTTTATTAAGGACCCTGCCACCTTCATATTTTAGCAGAGCGCTACTGAATGTAATTGCAGAAAAATGACAGTCGAATTCAAAAAGAGGGGACGGTGCAGCCCCATCAATTTTTTCATTAAGGACCCTGCCACCTTCATATTTCAGCAGAGCGCTACTGAATGGAATTGAGGAGAAATGACATAGTCGAATTCAAAAATCCGGGCGTCGGAGACGGTGCAGCTCCAGCAACTTTTTTATTAAGGACCCTGCCACCTTCATATTTCAGCAGAACGTTACTGACTGGAATTGAAGAGACGTGACGGAGTCGAATTCGAGAATCCGGGCGTCGAGGGCGGTGCAGCTCCAGCAATTTTTTTATTAAGGACCCTGCCACCTTCATATTTCAGCGGAGCGCTACTGAATGGAATTGCAGAGAAATGACATAGTCGAATTCAAAAATCCGGGGGTCGGGGGCGGTGCAGCTCCAGCAACTTTTTTATTGAGGACCCTGCCACCTTCATATTTCAGCAGAGCGTTACTGACTGGAATTGAAGGGAAATGATGAGAGTCGAATCCGAAAATCCGGAGGCAACACATAATCAGCAACTCTTCATTCGGGACCCCATCACCCCATAATTCAAAAGGGTATAACAACTTACCAGAATAAAATTGAAGTAACAAAAGAAATAAAATTTCTTTTTGATCATTTCGTCTGTGAACATAAGGTAAAGAAATCCAAAATAAACATTGCTTTCTCAATCTTAATATAGAGAAAATGATTAATAAATTTCAGTTTTTCATTCGAATTGACACTTTTCAGTTAACACAAGATAAAGACACATATGGAGAACTGTAATACCTATCCAAAGGATAATATTTCTAGTTGCTGGTTAAAACTGATTCATTACTCTACATGAGTGACATTAGGTTATAGAGGCATATAGCAGTCAGTCGAATGAAGAGATGTTGATTTCACTATTTTGGAACTTATATATAATGCCCACCTATTGGAAAATATGAGTAGGGAGGCACTTAATTACTTCAATAGTATATTGGTGGCATCAGTTTGTATCATTACTTCAGTTCGGGTTTGAAAACCGTCGTATTTTAGAATTTTTTCATGACTGGATTCTTCAGAGGCCCATCCATCTTAAATTTGACTCTGATGACTGAGTATTACGACTTCGAAAAGCGGTACGAATAATGTTCATTAATATTAATTGTCGTACTACCTGACGTCATGATGTTTGTTACTCTCGAACTTCTTGAATTGGGATTCCATATTCGGTTGAGGTTCACAGCTTTTCCTTTCCTGTCGAAATTATACGTGTGTTTGTGGATCTATATTGCCCTCCGTACCAGTCGCCCGAATTCTCGAATTCGAGTCTGTCGTTTCTCCTCAACTCCATTCAGTAATGCTCTGCTCAAATATGAAGGTGGCAGGGTCTTTAATAAAAAAGTTGCTGGAGCTGCACCGCCCCCGACGCCCGGATTTTTGAATTCGACTATGTAATTTTTCTGCAATTCCATTCAGTAGCGCTCTGCTGAAATATGAAGGTGGCAGGGTCCTTAATAAAAAAGTTGCTGGAGCTGCACCGCCCCCGACGCCCGGATTTTTGAATTCGACTATGTCATTTCTCTGCAATTCCATTCAGTAGCGCTCTGCTTGAATATGAAGGTGGCAGGGTCCTTAATAAAAAAGTTGCTGGAGCTGCACCGCCTCCGACGCCCGGATTTTTGAATTCGACTATGTAATTTTTATGCAATTCCATTCAATAGCGCTCTGCTAGAATATGAAGGTGGCAGGGTCCTTAATAAAAAAGTTGCTGGAGCTGCACCGCCCCCGACGCCCGGATTTTTGAATTCGACTATGTCATTTCTCTGCAATTCCATTCAGTAGCGCTCTGCTGAAATATGAAGGTGGCAGGGTCGTTTATAAAAAAGTTGCTGGAGCTGCACCACCCCCGACGCCCGGATTTTTGAATTCGACTATGTCATTTGTCTTCAATTCCATTCAGTAGCGCTCTGCTGAAATATGAAGGTGGCAGGGTCCCTAATAAAAAAATTGATGGGGCTGCACCGCGCCCGACGCCCGGATTTTTGAATTCGACTCTGTCATTTCTCTGCAATTCCATTCAGTAGCGCTCTGCTGAAATATGAAGGTGGCAGGGTCCTTAATAAAAAAATTGGTGGGGCTGCACCGCCCCCGACGCCCGGATTTTTGAATTCGACTCTGTCATTTCTCTGCAATTCCATTCAGTAGCGCTCTGCTGAAATATGAAGGTGGCAGGGTCCCTAATAGAAAAGTTGCTGGAGCTGCACCGCCTGCGACGCCCGGATTTTTGAATTCGACTCCGTCATTTCTCTGCAATTCTAGTCAGTAACATTTTGCTGAAATATGAAGGTGGCAGGGTCCACAATAAAAAAGTTGCTGGAGCTGCATCGCCTCCGACGCCCGGATTTTTGAATTCGACTATGTCATTTCTCTGCAATTCCATTCAGTAGCGCTCTGCTAAAATATGAAGGTGGCAGGGTCCCTAATAGAAAAGTTGCTGGAGCTGCACCGCCTGCGACGCCCGGATTTTTGAATTCGACCCCGTCATTTCTCTTCAATTCTAGTCAGTACCGTTCTGCTAAAATATGAAGGTGGCAGGGTCCTTAATAAAAAAGTTGCTGGAGCTGCACCGCCACCGACGCCCGGATTTTTGAATTCGACTATGTCATTTCTCTGCAATTCCATTCAGTAGCGCTCTGCTAAAATATAAAGGTGGCAGGGTCTTTAATAAAAAAGTTGCTGGAGCTGCACCGCCTGCGACGCCCGGATTTTTGAATTCGACCCCGTCATTTCTCTGCAATTCTAGTCAGTAACATTCTGCTAAAATATGAAGGTGGCAGGGTCCTCAATAAAAAAGTTGCTGGAGCTGCATCGCCTCCGACGCCCGGATTTTTGAATTCGACTATGTCATTTCTCTGCAATTCCATTCAGAAGCGCTCTGCTAGAATATGAAAGTGGCAGGGTCCCTAATAGAAAAGTTGCTGGAGCTGCACCGCCTGCGACGCCCGGATTTTTGAATTCGACCCCGTCATTTCTCTTCAATTCTAGTCAGTACCGTTCTGCTAAAATATGAAGGTGGCAGGGTCCTTAATAAAAAAGTTGCTGGAGCTGCACCGCCCCCGACGCCCGGATATTTGAATTCGACCATGTCATTTCTCTGCAATTCCATTCAGTAGCGCTCTGCTGAAATATGAAGGTGGCAGGGTCCCTAATAGAAAAGTTGCTGGAGCTGCACCCCCTGCGACGCCCGGATTTTTGAATTCGACTCCGTCATTTCTCTGCAATTCTAGTCAGTAACATTCTGCTAAAATATGAAGGTGGCAGGGTCCTCAATAAAAAAGTTGCTGGAGCTGCATCGCCTCCGACGTCCGGATTTTTGAATTCGACTATGTCATTTCTCTGCAATTCCATTCAGTAGCGCTCTGCTAAAATATGAAGGTGGCAGGGTCCCTAATAGAAAAGTTGCTGGAGCTGCACCGCCTGCGACGCCCGGATTTTTGAATTCGACCCCGTCATTTCTCTTCAATTCTAGTCAGTACCGTTCTGCTAAAATATGAAGGTGGCAGGGTCCTTAATAAAAAAGTTGCTGGAGCTGCACCACCCCCGACGCCCGGATTTTTGAATTCGACTATGTCATTTCTCTGCAATTCCATTCAGTAGCGCTCTGCTGAAATATGAAGGTGGCAGGGTCCCTAATAGAAAAGTTGCTGGAGCTGCACCGCCTGCGACGCCCGGATTTTTGAATTCGACTCCGTCATTTCTCTGCAATTCTAGTCAGTAACATTCTGCTAAAATATGAAGGTGGCAGGGTCTTTAATAAAAAAGTTGCTGGAGCTGCACCGCCTCAAACGCCCGGATTTTTGAATTTGACTATGACATTCCTCTTCAATTCCATTCAGTAGCGCTCTACTGAAATATGAAGGTGGCAGGGTCCTTAATAATAAAATTGCTGGAGCTGCACCGCCCCCGACGCCCGGATTTTTGAATTCGACTCTGTCATTTCTCTGCAACTCCATTCAGTAGCGCTCTGCTGAAATATGAAGGTGGCAGGGTCCTCAATAAAAAAGTTGCTGGAACTGTACCGCCCCCGGACGTCACCACTCTCGGTATTTTCCAATGGTTCCTTCTATTCTTTCCGTTTCGAAACATTATTATCATTTCCAAAAGCCTCGTCACTGTTTCGAAATGATAGGGAAGTTTTTTTAAATATTGCCAATCTTTATTGCTAAAGTAACCGAGGTTAAAAATACGTGAACTTTGGGTCCACGAACCATATTTAATTGTTAAATGATTTTTTTTTAATTATAATTTTTTTTGTTATACATTCATTCAGGTCAACATGAGAGGAGACTCACATACAGGAAAATTGAAGATGTAATGAAAAAAATCAAAATCCAGATGTGGATATTGCGACATTGGGATTTCGATCGGTTGAAACTATACCGAACTACAAGGGCAAAAAAATGTCATTAGTTTCATCATTAGTAATTTTAGTTTGGCTACACTGAGCCTTGATCCAGCTTTTCATTGTCAAACATATTCATAAAAAACTTGGAGAAAAAACGTTTTTTGTAATGGGTCTTCCTCAAACAAACAATTTTCTTTCACGAAGTAGGTATATAGATGCCTACAAACAACTTGACAATTTCCACTCAATATTTTTTAGTGGCCTTAGGTAGTTCCATACAACTTGTATTTATTACAAAAGTTTCATGTCGTATAAAGCAATCAACTCAAAGTTACTCACACGATATTTGACCTTAAATATTTCTATAAGCTGAGAACCTTCTGGTCGTGAGGATTCCTCATCAGAAAGCAGCAGACTATAACATGGAAACTTCTTGTTCACATTTACACAAAATACTTCAATCTTACCGATGATTGGAATACAACTTACTAAATGTTCAGCCATCTTGGTGACGGATGTAACTTATCAAGACTATTCTGTTTGAATGATGAAAAAAACAGCCACATATGAAATTAGAAAACACTTTCTATTATAGGCGATGTACTATAATAAAGCAAATTAGTGCATGCGGCCATGAGTATTGTTTTATAGTATTATGAAAGCCTGTTTTGGACCCTGAGGAAGAGAGTCACGTTTTATTCACAGGATATGCTGTTTATTAATATTCACTGAACATCACATTCTTTCATATGCCTGATGTAGTATGTGTATGGCAGCAAAACGAAAGTAACAACTTGTGTTTAACATTGGAATATGATGAACACGATGAATGCGCATTATAACACTGAATGAAGGAAATCGAGAGTGAGTAACTACTACGAAAAAAAAGGGGTATTTTTTCATTTCCCTCGAATAGAATGGAATTTTTTGAATGCTATTATATATATTATTGCTGATCTTGGTATGATAGTACACCGACAAATTGGGAGATTCCAAAGATCTTTGCGACTAAGCTTTCTATATTCAAGTCGATGTTCTGTCATCAAATATATTTATGACATGTTCTGTGAGTGCACAAGGTTTTTTGTGTAGTCTACAGTCCCTCTTGGGTCCAGTTATTCTAGATTTCAATGTTTGACTCGTTTGACCGATGTATTTTTTGTGGCATAAAATGCAAGGTATACTAAAGACTCATGAAATTTGGGGTTCAAGTCGACTTTTCTACTAATGAAAAAATAATAATTGAAAAATATATGTTTCAGAAGGGTCCTTCCTTTTTGAACGAGTCACACTTCATACATGAATTTTTCAAAGCTACTAGAACTATTGCTGAACATCGGAGAATTATGTTAAAATCCTGTTTTTGATGAAAATAGAAGGTTCTTTTGATACATCACTGTTGCCTAATTGCATGATGGCTAGGCAAACATTATTAACTGGGTTTATCTTTATTACCTTTATCTTATCTGAATTACTCGTATAGATAATTCAGTACCAAAATCATTTCCATAAAATTTGAAACAAATTCGTGCATAATCCATAGGTAGTAATATTGGTGACTCTGTTTTTTTGAAACGTTCTGATTTTGACACTGAAATGTAAATACTGTAAATCTTTTCGGAACTAAATTTAGATTTTGCCAATTTCAAACTGTCATCACGATACCCATGTCTGTTTTGTTACCATTTACATTTAACTCATTATTTCATTACTTATTTCACCTGAGTTATTTTTTGAAATAATCCTCACGGGGGAATCTAGATAATTCAACAATAATCAATCTTACATCTATATAGCTTTTATCTGTCTGTCTCGCTAGAAGCATTCTATAGTACAGGTTCAAAATATTAATTATTATTCATTATTGTTTTCTTATCCGAATAACTCAAATAAGTATATGTAATTTCATTCCCCGATCTCATGGAATATTTATGAAACAAATTCGTGCATAATCAACAGGCAGCGACGGGCTCATTGTTTCCAGTGACAATTAACAAAAATATGAATGAGAATGTTACGCCCGACCATAGGCACCTTCACCACTTTCTGAAGTTTTGTTTGTATTGTCGAGGTAAATCAAAGAAAATAAAAAATATTCTTTCAAATTTGGTAAATATTGCACCCTTCAGTAGTTACAAATTCAGTAACAAAATTATAAGTTCATGCAGTATTCTAGAAAAGAACAAAAAACTTACCTTGATGATTAGCAAAACGAAATTTTCAAGAAAAACGAAAAATAAAACTTCTCATAATTATGATGATATCTTACCACATAGTAACGGCTACATCAATTTATTGAAATATTTTCAATTCTGTTTTTGATCCGATCAAGGTTGCCGAGATAAGTATCGTCAATTATGGTCAACAACAGGTTTCGGTGTGCAACAAAATAATAAACCTCTTGTTCTTTCACTCGATAAGTAATATATTTCAGATTGCTGTTTTGTTGTTGTTTAAAATTGTTTTTTCCGTCAATTGTCGAACAATGGATTAACGAGGCCTCACCTTTCAACGTGTGAATCCCAGCACGGAGGCCCGACGGGGATTTGAGCCCCGGTCTTTCGCTTAATAGGCGAACGTGCTTACCTTTACACTATCTGATGACTGACGTGGATAAAAACCTTGCTAATATTGCGAAAAAATTCAATCGAATACTTGTCCGCATGACTATATTCCATGATTTTATTATCATATCCGTATAAAAAAATATGAATTGAATATTGTTTGTATTTGGCAAAACTGTCCTTGAAATTATCCCTATAACTATGCTCAAATTACCCATCAATCCTGAAGACGAGTTCCACTGTAGAACTGTCGATGGAGATGATAATGTTCTGGTTAGAGAATAAGGAGAATTTATCCCAACTTCGTAGCAGAAAATAATATATAATTCAGACAGTAAATACACACCGATTTTTCATGCTCAATGAGTCACACCTGAAGAATAGATGAAACAGAGCATGAACGGCTGAATTTCACTTCCAGCCATTGAAAGAGGTGAATTCTTAAGGAGTTGAACGAATGTAATTATAGGAGCCCGACAACCCCATTTACTGAAATACTGAGATATCAAGAGAAGCAATATATCTATAAATGTTTGAGTTCGGCATTAATCCAAGACGTTGGTCGTCATTGTGTTACATTGACATGTTTGAATTCCTTGTTGTGATATTATGTTTATTTTCGTCATTGATAATTTTCAGTTTTATGACACATTATCAAATACGTGACTATGTAGGTCTTTGGGTATGTATATCTCAAATACTTCTATTTAAAAAATCTGTCAAAGATGTGAAATTTGACACAGTAATTTGTCATTCAAGAGAAGTAGCCAGGTGCGATTTATATCGAAAGAACTCGTTGTGATGCATCTATCCTCTGACAGCATAATAGAAGCAGATTTCTTCACTTTTCGTTTTCTGTCATTGCTCTTCCTTGCTATCATTCCACTGTAATTCCATTCTACTGTCTGATTTCCAATATGTTCTGAATATTTTGAACCACCTATCTGTATGGTTCAGATGTAGTTCTTGTGTTCACTCTTTCGCACTTGAAGAGGTCTTGACGTATCAACGATATATTTTTGTCTGCACGAACAAGGAATTCGATAAATACAATTTTTTGTGTTTTTTGTTGTGTTAGTTGGTTCAGTATGTGTCAGTAATGAAATTGGATTGATACTAGAAATCACGTCATTCATTGTCGGACACTTACTACAGTTACAACCCCCTACCTGACAGCCCTGAACTTTAATAAATTATAATTAAACTATGTTGAAAGGTACTTATTTGAAGCGTTTTTGTGACGCCATCTACCCTATAATGTCGATATTTCCGTATACTTGAGATTGTTAAGACAAAGTTATCTTCTGTGAAGGGTTAAATATGTGCGGATATCTATTTATCAGTTTGATTGAAATGTTAACAAAAAACTAAAGAAGTTTCAAAGCAGTGTTGCCAATAGAAGTTAATACAGGAAATGAGAGTTTGAGCCTCAGAATACCCATATATATTATGACTGATCTTGCTAATATATTCCACTTCAGTTGCTAACATGATTGCCATCTTTTGCCATCATCCTTAAGTAATCAAGGAAATATTATACTGATTCAATGAGGTATTTATCAACATACTGATAGATCTAAATCTCTAGTTTTCTACCTGTAATATTCTAGGATATAATGTAGACGGATATCGATTACTTCGATTTCAACATAATCTAAAACAATGAATCAGGTCAGTCTCAACTTTATCAAATTGAAAGATCGAATCAAATATTCATTGACTGACTTATATCAACTTTTCCATATTTTTCATACATAAGTATGTGTAGTTTCACTGGCCTATATTTATTCAAAGAAGACGAAGGCTACTGAACTAGCATCGTCATAGATTGACCTTTCCATCGACAATCAATCGAATAATTTTCTTATTAGGTGGGAAACGAAGCGGAAAATATAAATTTTAATTCAAATTTCAAAAGTTTCAAACCATTTCATGATGAACATATACGATTATGTGTTGTATCACTGACTTGAATTTTCGCCACAATATTCAACAATTTTTATAAGACTTTCAATAAGACCTCACACCGTTCTGAAACAAATTATTCCCAATTAACGAAATATTTCTTCCTCGAACGAAACAGATTTCGAGATTACTGGTGCAGTTCTTCGAGAAATTCCTAAGGAGTGCCTTCTCGTGATATCAGATTAATCTTCCGCACACCTAATAATCTTCAGCAGGCCAGAATAATTCAAACGAGTTATTGAAGGAGGATAGAAGAAGAAAACTGCCGGGAAACGTGACTGACTCAAGGTACGCCGCATTCAGCCAATCCTTTTTGTGGTTGGTATTTGTATTGTGATTCTAAGATTCCATCGACCAATGTTCATGAACCACGTTGAGTCGAGAGAAGTAACAAGTACAATCTCCATTGTTCCTCAATTGATTTTTTCTTTATGTACGATAAAGTTTGCTCGGCAAGTCGGTCTTCACAGAGCCGTCAAAACATTTCTCAGAAAATTGACGTCTGAATTCTCTGAAAACTATGAAAACAACTCGAACATAAGCCTGTTTCAGACAGTTTTCAAAATATTTCTCATGATATAGATTATGCTCAATTCGAAGAGTCATCTAAATGGTCAAATCCCCAGTTGGAGAAAGTTTGCACTGAAAATGTAAATTGTGATATATGGTATATGGACATTCTCAAGTGATTCCTAAAAAAAAACGAAATATTTTAAGTGCTTGATTCACAATCAAAGACTTGATCGATCCTATCTTGCATAAGTCTGAAAGTTGCTCTTAGGGTATGGCCAGTGTTGGCAACCTTCGAGAGAGAAAATAAGGTTCTCAGCATATAAAAATAAGGTATCCTAATCAAAAAAAAGGTACGCTCTTGTTTCTTCATCTGCGCATGCGCAGTATTGAAATAAGTAGGTAACATCTTGAATGAATATTTAATATAATATCAGTACATTGTTAGATATCACAAAATTCATATTATCACAAAATGAAAATAGCCTTCTAATACAAAATAAAGAAACTCTCGGAAAAAAACAAAGTATATACTCTATATAAAACAAAAAAACGGTCTCAGAATATGAAAACAAATCAAACTAGAAACATAAAATAAATTCAGTCTCAAAACAGAAAACTGTCAAATTTCGCGCAGCGGCTTTAAGGTGATGGACACAGGAACAGGGACTCAAAATAAGGTACATACAGCGTACCTTATGGCTTCGGAAAGGTACAAGGTACATCGAAGTAAATAAAGGTACATGTACCTTTAAAAAGGTACGGTTGCCAACACTGGGTATGGCTGGTCGTCGTTAAAAAATATGTATCAATTTCTACGAAACACGTCAAAAACCATTGATCATTGCACCTTTTAAATATGATAAGATCGATACCATCTGGGAGAGAAAAATGGTTGACAATTACTCTGGCACAGATTAATAATTCAAGTGCAGAACGGTCATGTCATCAAACTCAAAAAATCACTTTAACCATAAGCAGAAGTAATCACTTTTGGTGAATTTGATAGGGTGTCAACATATATGAGATGGTGAGAATCAGAGGGATGCAAGTCATTTGAAACTTTTTTAAATATTTGTTTGTGGTAACAGGTATATTGTTTTCAAAAGTGAGGGACTTTGGTCATATAACGTCTTCAAAATATCCATTTGACAAATGTGTCTCACGCCATATCGATTGTCACCATGCAGCTCAAAAATATCACTTATAAAATTTCTTATTATTCAACGTTAAAAGAAAATCGTATTCTTTCATGAAAAATCCCATGGAGTAGAAGAAACTGTTAACAAAATACTTGAAAACCCTCAACATTCATCATCTTCTAACGGTGATATCTCGAAGTTAAGGAGAGCATCTTCATAATTAATTTCTGAATTAGATTTTGTCCACATCATTTCATGTATACAGAGAACATATTTATTTTTTCCTTGAAACATTTAACCTTGCATTTAACCGACTCCGATTGACATTCGTTTTTTGATCGTTAACTCAAAATGGGTCTATTCAATCGAATTGCATTCTGAAACTGATTGAAAATGTGCTTGACACGAGGCTACTCGATACATGTGAGGAACCAGAAATGGCAAAATGAAAAAATAGCCCTTTTAGCCTGCTCTTCAGTTTATTGTAAAGAAATTGTTTAGAATAATTATTAATGACAGACTGCAATTCCTGTAAAGAATATAATTAGGTAACACTAGTCTTTAGATTTAGTATAAATATTCTCCTCCTGAAGATGATAACCTTGTTAGCGAAAAGGGCGTCGATTGCAAATAATATCAATTTGCTGTTAGGGTAATTGATCTCTACAAAAAGTTTTAAATTATATACCAAAGGTTCCAATCTTATTAATTCAATCAACATGAAACGATTAGACTGGGTGAACATATTGATTGAATCATTTTATAAGTTGGTTTGGGTTCATCATATAGAAAAGAAAAAATCAAAGGTCTATTGTACTTAGCCATTAGCAGCTATTTTGAGACGATAAGAAATTCAACCAAAAAAAATGTGATGGCCCGCTGATAGACAAAAAGTAACTTTTATCAAGACCGAACATCTATGAAAGTTGCCGAAACAGCCAACAAAATCGTGATACGAAAGTACCATCATAATATACGAAACCATGAAACTGTCCTCGTTCGACAAAAGTTTTCATCAAAACGCTGTTCCGTTTAGAGAATAATGATTAAAATCCTTGGTTTTTACGAGCGTAATATATTCATATTGTTCCAAGAATGGAAGACAAAAGTTTTTTGATCATTTATCATGAACAAATTTTATAGAAATTAATATCACGATACTTAAATCTAGCATGGTCCAGTGGAGCGATGTGAATTACATAAATAAAATTAGGTAATGACATGTTTTATATCGATGAAAATATTCTAATGAACGTTGCTGGATATTCTCAAATAAAGTAAAAAACATTCAAATAGGTTTGCAGTAGTTTCACTTTGAGGAATGTTGTGAGATGATCAAATTGTGACCTGACCTGAGATATTCATGCACCTTAGTTATAATTATTGTTTTATGTGAATCACTAATGCTTCTGAATCTGGTTTGGACTTTTGATCAATTTTACCCGTTTGAAATACTGTTTTGAGAGTGACTCAAAGTGTATAACAAAAGAAATTGAAAGAAAAAACAGCACTATAGTTCCTGAATAAATGAGAGAAATTGAACTTGGAGCCGGATATAAAAGTTACAATTAGCTCTTCGATTTATTATCGAAACAATACAGATATATCGTTAGTCAATGTCTGTGTAAGAACTCCCTTTACTTGACAATGCATGACAAAGTTTCCTACTCTGGACGGAAAAATGGGTGCAGAGTTCTGTCTGTCAGTTTGACTGAAATGTTGATACAAAGATGATAAAGCTGTTGAAGATAGAACCTTATGAAGAAAATGGAAGTTCAGGCATCAAAATAATCTTCAAAGAATGACATTGACAGAAAATTCCACTTCGATTCCTTTATTGATTGCCATCTTTCGGTATTATGTATAAGTAATCAAGAAGATGTGTGATTCAGGCTACGACGTCCGTGAAGAAAACGAAAGAAAAGACATGACTTGGAAACGAAATCACCAGTGTCAGTATCCATCCTTCCAAAAGATATTTTCATATGGTTGACTTACTATATCTTTATAAACAATGCTAATACCACGAAGGAGTCGGAGTCTTGCTGAAATATCTGTTATTTGATATTTGAAGCTTCTTTTTTCATCAGATATATCCCCTAAATTACCAATTTTATCAGCTGGCATGTCTATGGTATTGATTTTGTAAGTAAAGAGTGATTACCAAAGTGGTACCGAGACCGAATCAACTACTATTAATCCACCAGAAACTGCGTTGTTCAACACTGGTTTTATCCAACGAGTTCCTCTATGGAATGAATTAATATGCGAAAACAACTTTGCAACCAAATATAATCGCACTCCTAGTTGGACAATTATATCGATTACGTGAGGCCACTGTTAATTACGTAATGTAAAATCGAATCGATTAATACTAGCACGACCTTCATTCCGAACTTCCAGCGGCTTCGACGCATTATTTCGGCAGCATCTACATCCGCGATGTAGAGGATCCCCATAGCCCCCGGCAGCAGAGCTCGTTCTTCGGTCATCGAGTTTCAGAAGAGAGAAGTCACCGACCCACTTTTCGAAATTCTTTGATGCCATACGTGGATTAACTAGGTGACAAGACTCATGATCCGACCGGCCGTTTCGTAATGAACGTGTTGGTATTGGATTTTTCAACCAAAGAAACTGATTTGATTGATTGATTACTGGCGGAAATATTTCTTTAGCAATTGATTGGAAGAGTACGACGGCGTATTAGGGTCATTATGAAGATAAAAAATATCTCTGTTCCGTAGTTTTCTGGGTATCGTAACATACCAGAATCTGAAAAAATAAGAATTAATATTTGAATCTATACAAGTGTAGAAGGGCAGATTTTCAATATACCCCGAAAAGTTGCTGCGTCAAAAATATATTGGTTAAACATCTTGACCATTGGAAGTGCGAAAGATTGAACACAAAATGTACATCAGGAACAGACAGATAGGTGGTTTTAAATTATCAGAACACATTCTTATATGTGCGGTCAAAAATATATTGGTGAAACATCTCGACCATTGGAAGTGCGAAAGAGTGAACACAAGTAATAACCTTTGCATGCCAATACCAAAAACAACTCTCATAAAATATTCAGTTGTATAAGAAAGTAAAAAAATATATAACCATCTACCAGAATCTTTAAAAGAGTTGAAAAATCTTAAGCACTTCAGAAAAGCAGTAAAGGACTTCCTCATGCCAAAAGCATACTACGACCTGCAGGAATACTATAATGAAAATTTCTGACCTGAAATAGAAGTTTTCACATTTTGTAGGTGTGTGTTTTAGCGAAATTACTTATTTGTAATGAACTGAACTTATTGTTTTTCATTTTTCTAACCTTTATTTTATTAATAATTATTTTACAATTATTATTTATATTCATAAATTACATTTTATACTTTGAATTATATACTTAATATTTACCTGTACATATTAACATTTCATTTTTATATATGAAAATATGGATTATACCACAAGTTATTGTACTCATCGCTTTGTCAATAAGAACTTATTCTTGGACAATAAAGCACAGTTTTGATTTGATTTGATTTGAAGATGTACATCAGGAACAGACAGATAGGTGGTTCTAAATTATCAGAACACATTCTTATACGTGCGGTTAAAATTATATTGGTGAAACATATCGACCATTGGAAGTGCGAAAGAGTGAACACAAGATGTACATCAGGAACAGACAGATAGGTGGTTCTAATTATCAGTACACATTCTTACTGCCGATGGAGATCACACAGTAGAATGGAATGACACCAAAATGACGAAAGAGAGCAATAGCAGGAAACGAAAATTAAAGGAATCTGCTTTCATCATGCTGTCTGACCGGAGGCTTCAGCGTTCGAATCAAGTTTTTGGCATCCAATGTTTTGGATGAAAGTCAATATTTCTGAAATATAAGTCCTTCAAAATTAATCACCCTTTTTTGAAATGAGCAAGCATCATTAGATATCCGGAAGGATATTTCTCTCAAGTTTTTATTTCGGCTCATAAAAAATGTTATTTCGATAGTTATTAGCCATTATCAATAACCTTAATAACCATACGGTGTACCGTTTTCTCTTTCTATCATTACTGAAGTTGAACGAATTACACAACAGCTTGTCTCCGATATTCTCGAAGCATGAACAACAAAAAAAAACAAGTGACAGTTTTTCAGAAAAAAAATTTCGAACCCAGCACCCGTATAACAAAACAACTCCGACCGAGCACAAAACTGGTGTAATATAATTGTTATTACACTTCTATTACATAACTTCAATTAGCTTTGTTGGGTAGGAGAATTCCAATGCATTGTTCATTATGATTTTTGTGGGAAATGAGTCTTTGTCTAATAGTTACGATCATAGGCTAGTCACGGTTATCGCATTTTCAATCTTTGCATTGAATCCTTCACCATGTTCGAATTGGAACGTTAATTACGCGAATTATATGTTATTTCGATGAAACACACTAAACAAATGATGTGCATTCTTGTAATCGCAATACGAGTCGCAATATGATGCTGTAACAGAATGTGGTGAATATTAATGAAATTTGAACAAGGAATATCGAGAGGAATATAAAAGTTGACGTTCTTCTCCTATATAATTTTGAATATTATTACCACAATAACGTTCTACTTTCACTGTCACCGGCACTGAATAGAATATCGTATACCCAATAGGAAAAGTTTTACATTTACATGACGAAATCAAGGAATGCGGCTATTCTCATGAGCTATATGGGTATAAGTACTATTTTCCTGCAAATCGTTCAAAAATAACAGATCGAAAATTGGTATCTCATTAGGTTTCGTGATAAACTCAGCTAAATTTTTTACCAATATATGGATCATTGCCATCAAGGAAATCTGAGTGATAGTTCAAGTCAACATTGAGGAAATGATAATTCCTTACAGTGTAGGAATGAACTTCTTTCTCCTGGTGTTCTCTTCCTTCACACATCTTGTCAGGAATGTCAATATTTTCGATCTTTTTGCGGTTGAAGTATATTGTTGTACCAAGTTGTCTACCCAGTAGACAAGCAACAGAGAATCTGGGAATGTAGCTTATCCTATGAGGTATACAAAATATTCTTCCGTGAATCTTTCGTTGATAACAATATAAAAATCGATATCTTATTCAGTTTTGTTATAAACTCAACTGAGCTTTACAACACATAACTCATTGCTGTCAAGGAATTCGAAGTGACAGTTCAAGTCAACTGTAAGGGAATAGTATATTACTTTATGAGGCGGAGAAGCACGACTATTCTTGACGCGCCCGATATTACGCGACGAACGAAGTGAGGCGCGTAATAGAGGGCAAGTCAAGAAAAGTCGCTTCTTTGCCGAATAAAGTATACTATTTTTTCTTCAATCGTAGCAATTTTCAACCATAAATAGTACAATTCATACGCTATTTTCACTCGAAATTAACTGTGACAACTATCAAAGTCGTCTAGATGTTAGAAACGAGGTTAGAAATTAAAATAATTAAGTCGTCGGTGGGATTTGCGTCTCCCTGGTTACAGTTGTTTGACAGTTATTTTATGTTATCAAAGACAGCTTATTGTTGTTGCAACCGCAAGCGCAAATTTAGTGCGAAAATGGAAAACCTAAACGAAATTGAGTCCGCGGCTAATGATGCAGGAGCACGTTTGGGGCCCTCCAAGTCCAGAATAAAGTATCGGTTAGCGTACAAGCACTTCCAAGAGTGGTGCGATACAAGAGGAGTACGGCAAGTTACCGAAGACGTTTTACTGGCATATTTTAATATAATGGAAAATAAAAATAAATGGAAATCTTCTACAATGTGGTCACGATACTCTATGATAAAATCCGAGTTAGTTATTAGAAAAAATGTGGATATAAGCAAATTTTTAAGGTTACGTGCCTTTCTGAAAAAGACAAGCGAAGGATATACTGCAAAGAAGTCTAAAGTTTTCACTAAAGACGAGTTTGATAAATTTTTGTTTGAAGCGCCAGATGAGTTGTATTAAGGATTAAAGGTTAAAAAAATTATATTGCAAAGCATGTAGTGTACTATACTAAATTATAAAAATATTTCAGATTGTTTTGTTAATTGGGGTTACCGGCGCCTGTCGATGCGACGAATTGGTAAAAATGAAGACTGTGGACATTGAGGATAAAGAAAATGTAATAATTATCAAAATCCCAGACAGTAAAACACGACAAATTAGATCTTTTACGATAATTGGTCAAAACTACATTAAACTGTATAAAAAGTATGCATCACTGCGGCCTGAAAATTTCACAGAAAACCGATTTTTTATAAAGTACCAAAATGGAAAGTGTTACCGAAGCGTCATGGGAATACATTCGATCAGCGCAGTAGCCCAAAAAGTAGCTAGTTATTCAAATTTAAACGATGCAAGCGCATACACGGGTCACTGTTTACGACGAACTTCAGCAACACTTTTAATTGATGGAGGCGGAAATCTAGAATGCCTCAAACGACATGGGGGCTGGAAATCAAGCACGGTTGCCGAAGGATATATATAGAGGATTCAATAAAAAATAATAACGATAATGCTCAAAAAATTTTAAACCCTCCTGATTCGCCAACATCGGGAATGATTGCTGAAAGTTGTGCTCGACCTTCAGTATCATCAACAATTACCAATGTCAATATCAAGAGTCGGGAACATTTTTGCACGGTTTCAATTTTGAAAATGCTTCATTAACTAATTGTACTTTTAATATTACTATAAATAAAAATGATGTTTAATTGTTGTTAATGACATATGTATTGTTGCTTTGTGACATGTTTCATATTGTTGCCATGACAACATTTTTCCTTCTGCCGTAAAGAAATGGGAAAAAAAACTGCTGCCGGCGGAGACATCAAACTCTGACAGGATCAAGTTAGATAAGTAATGTCATCATTATTTGACGTTTGAAGGAAAAATATTTTTTTTTGGCTCTAACACGAAACTGCTCTTTCTTAACTGTTTTTGATAGATCAGTGGGGTACATTGTATGTCTTCAATTTCATTTCCTTCATAAAACAATGACTTCATTCATCATATTTTTCATGGAATTTCAATTTCAAGCAATGGCAGCTCCATTTACTCATTTAATAGTACCCAAATGTGAATTTTGAATGACATATCAATTTCAAGTTCATGTTTGTTGGGATCATTTCACTACTATCTCTTATAGCCGAAGGAAAATATAGTGAATAACTCGCATAGAATGTCAATATCCCACTCTTGGGAATTTCATACTCGTGTGGAATGACCATCATTCCTTGCGAGGTAAAAAATATTCTATCGTTACATTACAATAATTAAATTTTGCTGACAGTTATTCTTAGTTGCTTGGAAACTACCATAGACTCCACTAGACTCATGGAAATATCTTCCCCCTTCAAAAATCTTGTCGGAAATTTCAATATTTTCCATCGATTTTCCTAGTTTTTTTTCTTGACAGTTTCGACTCAGCGAGTCAGCGAGTTCGCCAGAGATT
>JAVJAQ010000449.1:0-84348 GCA_032362365.1 Zygogramma bicolorata | reverse complement strand
GTTTCTATATCTAATTGAAGATCCTTCAATTTCGTCCTTAGATCTCCTATATTACGATAATAAATAGGTAATGGGGGTAATTGCGCTTTTCACTATAACCTACCCTTCTGATATAATCACTAGACCCAAAGCAGAAGATGAAATGCAAAAAAATATATATATTCAAATCAGGTGCCTCTTCATTACTACCTTTATAACACATTAACAGAAACGGGCGGTACACAATATGTCTGAATAACAGGCACGCTCGCGTTTAAACCCTAGTGGAGACGGGGTGGGTTTTATAAAATAATAAATCAATTGAATGTAACTCGGAAGAACCAGGTAAATCACCAAGCCTACCTATAGTTCACTCTCTATTCTCATTTACTTTAGAATAGCCAAACAAATATGGTTGATATACTCACACAATTGAGTACGACCCTAAAAGAAACTTATACTTTTCATTTTCAGTGGTTCATTAACCTTTTTTAAAATCACCCAATTAATAAACGTATTCTGTCATATTCTGGGTATAATCGAAGAAGTAGTAACCCCTGCGACCAGTAAAGGTATTCATTATCTTCCTCATCGGCCAATAGTCAAAGAAAGCCGTCAAACTAAGAAAATAAGGCCCGTTTTCGACGCGTCAGCCCATGAGAAGAAAAGACCATAACTGAACAATTGTGCTGAAAAGGGATCGCATTTGGTTGTATTCATACCTTCCATTCTGGTAAGATTCCGCCTAGGAAGAATTGAAGTAATCTCAGATAGTCGTAAGGCCTATTTACAAATTGGTTTATGCGAAGCAGACAGAGACTTTCTTCGATTCCTGTAGGTTAGTGAACATGGCGAGAAAAAGTTTTTTTGTCATTGCAGAGTGGTATTTGGAGTGAGCTGCAGTCCATTTTTATTAGGAGCTACCATCGAGTATCATCTCAATATAATCATGGAATAATGTGATAGTTCTGCTAATTACTACAATAAAAATTCAGTTATACAATTGGCTAAAAGTTTCTATGTGGATAACTGTGTAACTAGTTTACCCGATGAAGATTCCTCCATAACATTTGTTTCAGAAGCTACCGACATCATGGCTGAAGGAAAACTCGATTTGAGAGGGTGGGAGTTCACCAACAAAAATGGAGAAGATTCCGATGTACCTGTTCTTGGACTATTGTGGAATACAAGACCGGAAACTAAACGAATCAAGATTCTCAGTGTAAATTTTTCAGAAAAAACGGTTGTCACAAAAAGGAGCATTCTGTCAACCACCCAACGAGTTTTCGACCCCATAGGATTTACTTGTCCTGTAACATTATATCCCAAGATTTTGTTACAAACTCTTTGGGACAAGCAACTACGTTGGGATGATCCTGTGGACGAGGATACAAAATTGTCTTTCATTGGTTGGATGAAAGAACTGTCCTACTTAGGAAATATCGAAGTACCTAGATGGATCGAACATGGAGTCACTGATTCCCAGAATCTCAGCTTGCACACTTTCGTTGACGCCAGCAAAGATGCCTATGCTGCAGTTGTTTTCACTTCACAAAAGGGAAGATGAGATGCAAAAAATATATTTTCAAATCAGGTACCTCTTCATTACTACCTTCATAACACATAAACAGAAACGGGTGGTACACAATCTGTCTGAATGACAGGCACGCTCGCGGCTAAACCCTAGTGGAGACGGGGTGGGTTTTATACAAAAATAAATCAATTTATATGTTACTCGGGGGCGCCAGGTACCAAGCCTACCTATAGTTTACTTTTTATGCTCATTTACCTCAGAATAGCCAACCACCAACCACCGTGCCTGTTGAATACAGGGCTCCATACGTAATACTACTCATCTAGTACTCAACAAGTGAGACGCATGTGTCGTAATACTACTTATTAATTAGGACTTGCGTGTATACAACAGGTGTACCAGTTCCACAGGAAAGAGATGGCTTCAAAGCCGTATGGTCTGGACTTTTCCAGAACAAGAACTGATCTGGACAGGAACCGATATAGATTCTGATATGGAATTTACGGTACAGTCACCAGCCCAACAGCAAATAGCTCGAATGATCGAATACGTATCCAACGATACCCCAATAGATAAATCCTTCAAAAAGAGAAGAGATTTGAAGCATGACTTCAAGAAATAGCAGAAGCATACCTTTTCTTCACGCTGTAATCACCACAGACAGCAGGGAAGCCCTACAGAGATAGCTGCATTACTTCGCTTCTAAGTGGTGGAAAATTATCGGAATTTTCAGCGTAGAAAATTCGAAACGTCGCAAAATATTATTTGAATAATATTCACTAAGTCTAAGGTTGAATAGTTGTTGCATACCTGAAGGAGAAAGGGTTATGACATGTGGCTTTGGCGTTGAATCCCCAACTTGGGTATGTTTCCAGAAATACCAAAAATATGCAACTGCCTAAATTCGCAAACGAAACGGAAACTTACTGTACTAAGAATTATAAATAATCCCTCGATGGAGGATGATTTCAAAATCTTCATATACAAAATTACTGTACTTGCCAAAAGCCATAAGTTCAGAATGACTCAGTGTCAAATGTCAAAATGTTCAAGAAAAATTACAGAATCTAAAAACTGTCACCGTGAAAACCCTTTCTTCAATGTTTCCAACCCAGATATTCCCCTACTTGATTGAGCCAAGTTACGAAATGAGTATCTTTACAAATTTATCATTTGTGGATATATCTGTTGATACCGAATTTCATAGCAAATATTACAAAAACTTTTAATATCGATCAGTATTTCCAGACGGAACTGACAGGTTTCAATTATAGTACTGCGGCATCTTCTGGAACTGAATTGCACTGATGGATTATCCTATCGATTAAGTTGGTTTCACAGAGGTCAGATTTCGTGACCTATTGAATGAAACAATAATGTCAATGAAATTCCCTGTACATACTTTACGATTGAATTGCTTCCTCCTATTTCTCGTCCTTCTTTGAGTCCATCTCTTGAAGATTTCTATTGCTCTTGTTTCATTTTTGTTTGATCTCTGCTCACTCCGAAGTTAGTCGAGTAAAATTTGTTCTTGGACTTGATAATCTAGTTGACATAAATACAGTCAAATCAGATAACTTTTGAAGGTCTTGGTTTCCTTGGGTTCTTCATTTCTACACTCAATACTTTCACAATCTTCTCTGAAATCCCATCAAATCCAAAACATCAGTTGCTGCTTTTTTATCCGCTTCAATCTGTGTTATGAGTTCAGTCGTTTCCTTTTCTGGTGTATTGTATAACATGAAATTGCAATATCTAGACAAACGATCACGAACTTCAAACATGAAAGACCCCATATTTTGAGACTTGCTACCATCAGTTTTTTCTTTCAATTGGTCAAGTTCCTTTTTCAGAGTTTTGACTTCCTTCCGTAGATTTTGAGTTCATCTGATCGGAACTGGAGTACCCTTGAATGCTTGACTACAATCTTTGCACAGGAACATCATTGTTATTTTCTGTAGTACGACTGCTCTCGGTTCTGAAGTAGCCAGAAGTGTACATTCTTCATTCGGGTGCAGAACTATGTGACAGCTGTCAAAGAAAACCAGCTTATCTCCAAGTACATTATCATATGAAGCGTAGTTGGAACTCATGACATACAATTTTCTGAATCCGGCTCTGTAGCAGAGTTTTCATCGATGGAAACATAACTTTGTGTCAGATTCGAACTGTATGAATCCTACGTTTTCTGAACTGGTGATTATTTATATTGAAAACAGCAGTTTATGCAAACACTTGGTAGGATCGCAATTACATCAGGTTGTAGAACTTCTCCTGTGCTATGATCCGGTATAACACAATATAAGGTTGAATTTGTTCATCACTAGGAAAACACTACTTTAGTGGAGCTCTTGAGAAGACATCTGCTCTGGTCAGTTGACCACACATGTAACACATGTTGGTTTGGTCATAAGAGGAGAATGCATAAAAGCACTAGGAGTTTGCGTTACCTTCGGAGAAGCTACCAGGACTGAATATCAATGAAACATCAGATATAAAGTTTCTGAATTATGCTACTGTTCTTGAGGTATTTACAACGAATTTTTTCTAAAATTTTTTTCATGTCACATTGAGATAGTGTACAGCTACCACACAATACTGACTCATTTAACTCATTCTTATTACTGATATTTAGAGTTACACAAGAATACATGCCCTTTCAACCTCACCTGTGGGTTTCAAGGTGTGTATATATGTGTAGTGACTAATCTTTCCATTTTCAGGTGTCTAGCAATCGACGTACTCATCGAAACATCAAAGATTATTTTCTCAATCCTTTCTTGGCTCAAAATAAGACCGAGATTGAAAGATATCACACCCAAGTGGCGCCCCTTTGGATATCTGCTTGCTTTTCCAACATCATATTTTTTTGAACCCACGAAACATGCTCAACCGACTACAACGCTAACGATGCAATGGATTTTTTTCTACAGGAAGAAAAAACATCATAAGTAGTGCTGCCAACGTATGGCCAGGCCAGCCGTTAGCTGTGTTTTTGTCCGCGTGCAATACCGATAATTCCACCCTATGATCACATATTATGCTGAGTTTTCAAAATAATAGTAGATTTTACGACGAGTCAATATAATGATAGCTATTATACTCGAGGAATATTTACGAACCGAGCCGCGTCAGCAGCGAGATAAAAACCGTCATTATTGCGAGTAGTATACTCTACTTCATTTACGACCAATTCATTTATCAAACATAAATGATCATCCAGTTTCATTCATCTCAATACAAATACACAAACTCTACCTACGCATTTGACACCGACTCTTTGGGGTCTGGTTATATCGTTTCCATCGTAATATTCAATTCGTGAAATTTTTTGATTACAAGAGGGAATGAAGAGTATTGCTATTAATTCCTCGCCATTATTCTCAAAGGGTGTAATATATGACATTATACAGGAAATACTAATACTAATAATTACATTTTATTGTTACGCCGGCCATGTTGCTCGTAAATGTAGAATAATATGAGGGATCGAAGAAAGATTGTTTACCTGAGATCTCGTCTCGCGTGGAAAATTCGATCATCGAGATTTGACTGTAAGATTCTCCGTAGGTTTCAGCAAGTATATATACGTAACCGATTCATCGCTACGACAGAATTCCCAGTACAGAGAGTTCATCAGAGTGTTGAATAGTTTAGCTGAGCCATTTGAGTGGTTGTATTGTATTGTGTTGTTATGAAGAGTTATGATGAAAGTGGTTTATTGTTGTCTGGAGTAATGAAAGAATCCAAGGAAAAATCGTAACATTAGTGTCAAAAGTAGGAATTTTGCTGGTAAATAAAAACAATTTATGGTGAATACGAGAAGTACATCGTACGATACAATGGAGGACATGTTGATATTTTTCCAAAACCAATTTGCGAATTTGGAAAGACGACGACAGGAAGATGAAAAGCGACGGCTGAAGGAGAAAGAACTAGAGTAAAAGCAACGACTGGAGGAGAAAGAACTAGAGGAAAAAGAATTGAAAGAAAAGCGACGGCAGTTGAAAATAGAGAACGAGACTAAGCATCCCCAGACATTCTAGAGAAACGGAAGAATAGTAAGAATAAATTGAAAAACAACGGAAAGCAGACTTCCAGAATGTTGAAGAACATCAAGAAAGGTTCATCGAACATATGTGACATGAAACTGAAGTACGAGTGGAAGACCTGAAAGAAGAACTGAAAGAGGGTCTAGAAGAAGAACTGAAGGAAGACGTCTGGAAAATAGACTCAGGAATGAAGGATCACCAAAACAGGGTTGCCACATCAACAATTTCCGTAAAACCATCGACTTTTGACGGACAGTCGTCTTGGAACATGTATCGTAGACAATTTGTGGTTGCTGCAGGAACTAGTGGATATTTCAAAGAGCAACTAACAGTGCAGATATTTATAGACGAAATAGGAGACCCAGAAACCCAAAGAACTCTGCGATTGACAAACTGTGCTCTGCTCTGCTCTGCTTGAAGAAGCTATTGTAATAGCGAAACACGTGTCGCAGTTTTGTAAACCCATTATGAGTGAAAATCATACAGGAAACTGTAATATATTTTTTGTTAAACTCCAAGAGAACTAGCGATGCTTCGGTTCACTCTTTAGAGGAACCTGAACAATGATTTTATACAGCGAATAGATCAGTCGAGGGAGTTCTGGAGGAAATCAAATTAATGATGAGTGAAATCAGCATCCAAAAGAAGAGGACATGCTTTAGATGTGAAAAAACCGGACATCTTATCAAAGACTGTAGGGTGGGAATGCCACCAAGATCTAGCTCACCTGCAATGGTGCCACCTCGTACGCAATCACCTGTGAGGACAGGGTCATCCAGCGGGTTGGTGGCAGGAAAACTAGAATCAGCCAGCATATCGGGGCGCATGCTGGCTAGCAATAACAGAGCCCCCAGGGTCATTCAGAACAACTGATAGCCTCACGATTGCAGGAAAATTGAATGATTTTTTTGTGTGATTGGTTTTTTTGGCTTTGGAGTAAACCAATTAGCCAGAAAATTGAATGAAATAGACTTCATATGCACCATAGGCACCGGTGCTGCAGTTTCCTTGGTACGCAGTGACATCCTTCTCCTTCACCGCGTGAAGTCTATTTCTTCAAACTTTGTTATTCGAACAGTCACTGGTGAAAACGCACCTATAGTTGGGGGGAGCCGAAATTACATTGATTCTTGGGCGACTCACCGTCATAGATACAGTATACGAAAAATATATAAAAGATGAATTCATTCTCGGAATGGACTTGATAAGTGGGTTCTCATTCAACAGAGAAGAGAAGATTATGGAGTTTGGAGGATGAGAATTTGTCCTTACCACTCCAGCAGAAAGGGCAATGCCTGTGAAATTGCGTCCAATGAAAACTGCAAGAATTCCTGAATTTTCGGAGAAAGTAGTTTATGCTGCAGTTGATGAAGATCCTGGGTGCTGCGTTGGAGTAGTCCAGCCAAGTGGTGAATTGTGATAAAGATTCGAATGATATATTTCACATTCAAATAGTTCACCAAATTCTTGTTATTTTCAATTGTCTTTCCAGCAATTCTACGTACAGAAACGTTGCAGGTTCATTGAACTCTCCATAGCTACATATCGACCTAATTATGTATTACTGCAACCTTTCAGTACATTGAAGTTCAAATTATCAACGATAAGATAATAATTGATGATCAACCAATTTCGATCCAAGCCGATTTTGACGACATTATTAGTGTGCTTGTACTCTTCGATGTAACATGCCAACTTTACTAAAAATAAACTGAATCCTTGGTAATGACGGTTTCAATGAAACAACTTGAGGCGACCAACATTTCATGGCGATTCTGCCAGTCGAGTCCAATCAATGTGAGGAGAGAAAAAAAACAACTTTTCAAATATGTGTGGATCAAAAGTTACAAACGAAGAAAGACTGCAGATACAGACTGTTGGCACGGGATCAAATAATGCAAATCAATCCAGTTCGAGCCAATTCACACACACCGACGGAATGATAATTCCAATTTTGATTTTCATTACAATTGTTATCATTTATTTTGTATGAAGGAAAATGCGAGATGGTATGAAGAAATCAATGGAACGACAAATCGTGTTAAGCGAACTTCGAAGGTCTCGTGGAGGTTTTGATTCAAACTAAAGAGGAGAATATCTGAATACGTTGGTACCCAGGGCCCATGAGCAACAAAGAAATTCTGAAGAAGCAGCTGAAGAACAACTGGTGAAATTTGAAGAAAATCTTCGAAAAGACTCTTACGAAAAAGTGAATCAGCGACGCAGAGACGGTATGAAAGGTTAGAGAATGTTAATTTACTTGTTAACGAATTAGTTCATAAATTGAATAGTAGTGCGCCAAATAAGGATGAAATTGCTCAAGTAGAATTATATTTGAATAAAATAGAAGAGGTATCTACTAGAGTCATAAATATTTTGGATGATAGGATTAGCTCAGTTAGAAAAAAAGATATTAACACTAATAATGATATAGATACAGGGATAAATACAGAGATAATCACGAGTGCGGATAAATTCGATTTCAAAACAGCAGCAGACTAACTGCCGAAATTAAATGACACAACTGAAAGGCGTGTATCAATTGATAGAGGGTATCGAATCATACGAACCTACTTTAAACACGGTAGGTCAACAATCCCTAGTGAATTATGTTCTTGAAGCTTGCATATCTCATAGAGATAAAATTAGAATGAAAAATAGTTATACCACCACTGCAAATTTATTGAAATATTTGAAAACTAACTTTATGCCAAAACAATCAGCTCCAGCACTTTCGGCTAAATTACAAAATTTAAAATAATGTAATCTTAGTATCGATGAATATGGAAGATCAATAAAAACACTAATGTCAGATCTCACTTTAGGTCAGGCAGGTGACGATACAAATTCTATAGAAATTTTCAGGAAAGCAAATGAGAAACTAGCAATTGACATTTTCGCAAGGGGTATACAAAATACAGAACTTAGAACTATCATAAAGGCTCAGAATTACAACACACTGACAGACGCAATTAATGGAGCAAAATACGAATTCACACAAGACAATCATCAACAAACGACTATGTTTCATATTCAGAATAAACAAAACAATAATTTGAAAAATTCTTACGATAGGTACAGAGGGCAGAATTTAAACAGGTATAGAAACTGTTATGTATCGCACTAATCAACTTCGAAATAATAGACAGTATTCGATAAGTTCACGTTAAATTAACGAATTCACACTGCACTCGAAATTATTTGCAAACATCGAAACCCTGGCTACCGTTTTTTTTTTTTCGGTCACAACAAGAAAGCATCACGAGCAGAAACGCAAATAACAAGAGAATGTCCATACAGAACACCTTCCCCTTCATGACAATACTACCTTTCCGTCACATGTATTTATTCGAGCTGCAATCTATCTGGAGGCTTAACCCGGGAGAACTCGCGTACTATTCAACGACGTGAGAACTCGCGCCTATAAATTCTTTCTCACGCTAGCTCGCGCGTATAGATTTTTTCTAACGCGAGCTCGCGCGTATAGATATTTTCTAACACTGACTTTTCATGATGAAAACTTTTTAATATTGATTCTAGTTGATCTATTCCAAATTCTAAAAACAACAAAGAAAAATGTATAATTATTCAAATTTAATCGTCACTTTCGTTGCAATTATTATCTTCACATTTATAACAAGTGGAAGTTGTTCTAAACTGCTGTTCAGTTTTAGAATCCATTTTTTTTCTGTAGAAAAGCTCAAATAAATAAAGGAAAAAGCAAAAAAATTAAAAAATGTACCTGCTAATTAAAATTTAAATTACCAACAATTTGGAGAAAAGCACATATGTGATCGCTCGCGCATTAGATTATTACTAACTTTAATTTATTTGGAGCCACCACAACCCCCCACTCACGCCCCAACAAGCATGAACTGGTAAAGGAATTCTATAGAAGGCATTCCTAAAATATGAAATCAATTTGACAAGAGATAAAAAAAAAGTCTGTAGTGCAACTGAAAATGTTAGATTTTATCTAACAGTGCGAGTCCTGCCGGGTTAAATTGACTTCGTCTCCACAAAACTCGTTCGTTTGTTATATCACTGCTAGACGAGGGGATATCATTGTTCAGAGAAAGTGTGACATTATTTGATGAGGGTATATCAGGAACATTAGTATCATTATTATCTGAAATACATTCGTTCAAGGTGGATCGAGGGGTTATAGAAATTAAATTTTTTGTTTGGATATCAGACTTGCATTTTTTCAATTGATTTGTATGCCTCTTCCAGCTGAGTACTCCATCTACCTTGACTATATAGGTTCTTCTTCCAACTACTTCATGTACAAGACCAAGGCACCATTTACTTTCATTTGCGCGATAATCTCGTACCCATACCATCGTCCATAGATATTCTAATAAGTCTGGTAACTCCTTTGATGTGGTTAAAATATGCCGCTTTTTTTGCGAGCGGTCGTAAATCATGCGGGCTACTAGCAGAAATACGTTATACGAGGGTCAGTCAGCAGCGCGAACAATATGTTTACTCGAAAGTGTGTCTACGAGGGTCAGGCGTCAAGTGTTGATCATATTCATTATATATTATTTATGTGTTTGTATGATCTTTCATTGAGATGATTATATTATATGAGATTCTAATAACAATAAATTGAGGAATATGTCGTTGTAATAACTGTCATGAATCACCTGATTTCTTAAATTATGGGCAGGTAAAAAGGTGAGATACTTATAAAGGGACTTCACAATAAAGAAAAATGAAGATGAATAATCTTTATTCACATATTACCTAATTGAATGGTGATTTGTTGTTTTCTTGAGTATACCCTAATAGTATAATTATAATCTATTCAGTACTTTGGCATATATATTTAGACACATTTCAAATATTCAGTTGGGGGTTGGTTGGAGTTAGGTCGAATAACTGAAACTACTATTATTTCTTTGCCGACGTTTCGACTTATATGAAGTCATCGTCAAGGTACTACAAAGTTACAGTAAATCAGATATAAATACACACAAGGTAAAAAATTATTGAAATTTGCGACAAGAATCACTTCTGCAAATGAGAGGTCAAGATTGAGTACATAAGTTTGGTACAATTCAATTGACAGTGAAAATGTAAAAAGAGACAAACAAAAATTGAAAACTGTAGGAAACGGTTGGACTCACATAAATTTCTGGTTCTCTTGTCTATTAAAATAAAAATTGAAGGACATTTACATAAAAATAAAAATTTCCAGTTTTCGATACTGAAATATATATTTTGTTTATATATAATATATATATATATATATATATATAAATCAAAACTCTATTTGAGTGCAAGAAGTAAGTGAGTTCCTAATTTTATTTTCAACGGTCGCCAAAGTGAACTTTGAACTTTTATTTTTATTCTAATAGACAAGAAACCAGAGATTGGGTTCTACCGTTTCCTACATTTTCAAAATTGTTGTTCATGTCTCTTTTTACAGTTTTACTGTCAATTGAATTGTACCAAATCTACTCAATCTTGACCTCTCATTTGCAGAAGTGATTCTAGTCGCAAATTTTAATAATTTTTCACCTGTATGTGTGTATTTATATCTGATTCACTGCAACTTTGTAATGCCCTGAGGATGACTTTATAAAAGTCGAAACGTCGAAAACGATATTAGTGGTTTCAGTTATTCGACCTAACCCCAACCATCCCCCAGCTAAATAAATCTACTAAGGTCAAAAAACGACATCTAATATTTCAAATATTTACAAATTTTGCAAAATTTTGAGTTTCGGATATTGTTTATCTAAACATTGAGATCTTATTTGCATGTTTGCAAATTTGATTGTGTAATAGATTCGAACTCTTGTAAACAATGGAAGTTAATAGTCTTTGGAAAAATTGCTACATGGATTGTTCTAAAATTGTGAAATTGCTACATGGATGGGTGAATTCTACATTGGAATATTCTTTCAAAAATCTGTTTCCTACACCATCATGTATGCAGTAATCATTAAAATTCGAAACAAAAATATTCTCTAAGGGCCGGTCTTTTCACTTATAGATAAGGTCTCTGATAACTATCCATCACATAAACTACACAGGAATACATATTGATATCTGACAGATAAGTCATCAAGGACTTCATCTATAAGTGAAAAGACCAGCCCTAATTGTATTAAATACCAAATATATTTTTACTACCTTTGTGAGCTTCGAGCTCACAAAATGAAGTAGACTTGTCTCTTTCGGATGATGAACAATATTCCAAACAAATATGACAAAAATGTTCAAAGAGACATCTACGTAAAAAATACCCAGCAACATATGCCAGTGCATTTCCCTCCTCTGATATTAAATTCCTATAATCGGTTGATTCTATTTTTATAATTGGAGAAATATTTTCGTTATTTTTTTCCTGAAAACTTTCAATATTTTTCAATGACTCCGATGTTATATAAAGCAATATATCGCTACTACAAATATCCTATAGCAAAAAGTTTTTTAAATGCTCTGGTAAACTGAATGGCAGTTGGATTTCTAGCGTTTCCACAAGCATTTCTGATTCGACCAAAGTAATTCTCGAGACAATCCTGATTGAGATTACGCGTCAATAAAAATTTATAATTTTCAATTTTCATTATTTTCCATAAATTCAAAACGGAGGAGATAGTAAACCTCCAACCAAAAATAAATTCCAGAGAATTCGTAACTTTCTTTCCTCTTTAAAAAATGTTCGAATAGCTACAAGAATAAAAGTTCCAATAGAATGTTTATTTCAAGCACTAAGTATAACTGGCCGGGACGATGCGAACTGTTCAATCGGAGACACTCTGTTGAACTGGCTCTCCCGTCAGACGGGTACTGACGACCGACCGGCCAGGCAAGGGACGCGCGAGGACGGACGGTGATGATTTGGGTCGCTGCTGAGAGTGAGCGGACTTATTAGAATATATGGACGATGCCCATACCTTTTTCCCCGCGCAAAAAACAACATTATGTTTCTTATGCTGCTCTTGCTGGTAGATCTGTTTTTTACTTACATACATTATCATCGGTTGAAGGCATTAACAGATCCAACTTAGTCCGAAGCTGACGACCCATCAACAATTTTGCTGGAGTTTCACCTGTAGTTCTATGTATTGTATTACGATAGTGCAACAAAAAATTATCAATTATTGAATCGACATCACCGGGATGTTCTTCGTTCCCCTTAATGATTGCCCGTTTCATTATTTTCACGGCAGACTCTGCAAGGCCATTCGTCTCCGGATGATAAGGCGCCCCAGGTAAATGCCTCACTCCGTAGTTCAATTATATTTCACGCCTTGTTCTCAATGATCAAATGTAGTACCTCTGTTTCCCGCGATTCCACACGCAAATTTAAATAATAATCGACTCGTACCCACCTCTACACCAACTCCAGCATCTCCCATCTCTATCCAGTACTTACTCATTCCTTTGTTTGCGTGATCGTGATCACACGTTTTCTGTTGTGAAGCAAATTAATAATTTGAAATTGATAGTTAACTAGTGAACTGAATTATGAACCACAAAAGATATAGGTCCAGTTCCTCTTCATCGTCATCCTCTGAGGATTTCGACAGTTTGAAAAGGGAAAACTACCATTTGAGGAAGAAACTTAAGAGACTGAAGAGACGCCGCAAACATGTAAATAGCCCTGGTCTATTTTCTGAATCGGAGGGTTCTGTCAGTAGAGGTAGCAGAATAAACTCACCCGATAGAGATATTGGTAAGTGAGCAACTAAGCGAGATGCTTACATAATGGGCGAGATGCCGATTGTTAGGTAAAATACCTAATTATACTCGGCAAGATGCCTGGGTGTTAGGTGAGATACCTAATTATTTTCGGGCGAGATGCCTGATCTGTGCTTGTTGGGGCAAGATGGCCTCAAATATTTGTGGATGAGATGTCCACAAAAGAGGTTAGTTTTTTCCATCATTTTGACATATTTTTTAGGTACGAAACCAATAGCCGAGGAATAGGTCCTCTAGAAATAGAGTTTGTTGATGTTGTCCTCAATGAAAACATTATAAATGCTCTTGGTGGACAGCTTGAAGAAAACTCATTGAAGCAGGGTGAAGAGATTCATCATGATTTGGCAAAACGATGTGATGCTATCTTGAGGAAAGGTTTGGACGATGTTTCTAAAGAAGCCTTATTAAAAAAATATCCTACTCCAAACAATTGCCTCAGTATTAGTCCCCCTAAGTTAAATCCGGAAATCAAAGTGGCAGCCAAAGACACAGCTTTGTCCAGAGACACTTCCCTTGAAATGATACAATCTCAAACAGGGGCTGCCTTGGCGGCAATTGGGAAGGGTTTATCAATGTTGTTGAAATCAGAAGACGAGGCGGTGGCGGAGAAAAATAACTTGGACTTGATTGAAGCATTGAGTGATTGCGCTCGTTTAATTGCGGATTTACATTATAATCAATCAACTGCCAGACAAAACCTTGTCAGTATGAATTTAGACCAAACTCTCAAGGACATGATTAAAAACACATCCATGGATGGCTTTCTGTTTGGTGACAATTTAACAGAACGTATTAAAACGAATAAAGCTATTGAAAAAGCCGGTGTTGAACTCCGAAAGACAGCAAAACCTTCTGAAAAACAAGTTTATTACAAGAATACCCGACATTTAAACTCCAAGAAGCCGCTCAGGCGAAACTTTCATCTGGGTGGCAAAAACCAGGGACGATCAGGACAGAGAGCCTCAAACTACCATCAGAGTCATTACTCAAAGTATCGAAGTTCTCCAAGGAAGGACAAGAGTTACAGAAATCGGCGTCAAATATAAGCAACGTGAGTTTAAGAGCTGGTCAACTTGAATATTTCACTCATAGATGGCAGTCTATTACTAGAGATGTTGTAGTTTTGTCCTGGGTTGAAGGATACACTTTACCGTTCAAAAGTATGGTATACCAAAAAGAATCACCTCGGAATCAAAGGTGGTCTGTAGCGGAACATCAAGTTATCAGTGAAGAAATATCACATTTATTAGGAATAGGTGCAGTCCAAAGTTGTAAGCCATGTGACGGTCAATTCCTCTCAGGAATATTTTTGGTGCCGAAACAAAATGGTAAAAAGAGATTAATCCTCAATTTGAAGAATCTCAATCAATATTTAGAAGTAAAACATTTCAAGATGGAAAATAAAGACACTGCCGCCAAACTCATGACACCAAATTGTTTCTTAGCATCAATAGACCTGAAGGAAGCTTATTTTTTGGTGAACATTGTAGAATGTGATAGGAAGTTCTTAAGGTTCAGTTTCAACAACTGTCTTTATGAATTCACATGCTTACCCTTTGGACTTTGTAGTGCACCGTTTGTATTCACAAAATTACTAAAACCTGTTATTCACTATTTGCGTTCCCAAGGTTTGATATCTATTGTTTACCTAGATGATTTCCTTTTGATATCGAGCTCATATAAGGAATGTGAATCCAATATAATGATTACCTGTAACCTACTAAAGGAGTTAGGGTTTGTGATAAATTTTGAGAAGAGCCAATTGTCACCCCTCAAATGTTGTAGATTTCTAGGGTTTTTATTCGATTCTGAGTTTATGAGCTTAAAACTTCCCAGGGAAAAGCAGAGTGAAATTGCTAGCTTTATTGACCACTTTTCTGAGGGCAAGACCTGTACAGTGAGAAAATTCTCTCAACTTGTAGGGAAGCTAGTTGCAGCATGTCCAGCTATACCATATGGCTGGCTTTACATAAAAAGATTCGAGAGAGCGAAGTTTATCGCTCTCAGCATGAATAATAACAATTATGATGCCTCCATGTTAATTACTGAACTTCTCCATGAAGATCTTCCTTGGTGGAAAGAACACATATTCAAATCAGGAAATCCCTTACATAAAAATATTTTTGACATTGAAATATTTTCAGATGCTAGTCTTACTGGATGGGGGGGAACTTCAAATAATCAGAGAGCAAGTGGCAGCTGGACAGAAGATGAATGTTTATCTCATATTAATTACCTTGAACTTCTAGCCGCCTTTCTTAATTTAAAATGCTTTGCAAAGTCTAAAGAGAAAATCAATATTTTACTCAGAATCGATAATACCACTGCCATTTCTTACATTAATCGTATGGGTGGAATTCGTTATCCTAAACTGAATAACCTCACAAGGAAGATATAGCAATGGTGTGAATTACGAGATATAACAATATATGCAGCTTATATCTCTTCCAAAAACAATTCTGAAGCCGATTTTGAGTCGAGGAAATCACCTTCTGAAACAGAATATGAACTTTCAGATTCTGCCTTTGCTCATATTGTGAATACATTCTGGGAACCTTCAATTGATTTGTTCGCATCCAGAGTCAATGCAAAGTGTAGAAAATTCATATCATGGAAAAAGGATCCCGACTCTATAACTACCGATGCATTTACAGTGGCGTGGAATAATTATAACTTTTATGCTTTCCCTCCATTTACGTTAATTTCCGAAGTTCTACAAAAAATCATTGCTGATGAAGCAAGGGGAATTGTCGTTGTGCCCAACTGGCCTACCCAACCTTGGTTCCCTTTGTTTCAAAAATTATTAGTATCCCCACCCTTGACATTTCACCCAAGTAAGCAGGAGTCTTGTCAGGAAAGCTTTTGAATTGAGGGGAATCCCATTGGAAAGCATTGACATACTACTTTCTTCCATTTCATTTTCCACCATGAAGCAGTATAACAGTGCCTTAAAAATGTGGTATTTATTTTGCAAAGACAATAATGTTGATATTTTTGAAAAGGATATTCCTTCAATAATGAAATTTTTAACAAAAAATTTCAATAAGGGTGCAGGCTACGGTACGCTTAACAATATGAGATCGTCTTTGGCATTTATGATTTCTCCTGACATTGGTCATGATGCCTGTTTAAAGAGATTCTTTGAGGGTATTTCGAAGAAGAGACCTTCTACCCCTAGATAAAATCAAACTTGGGATCCAAGCGTAGTACTTGACTACATAAATGAATTGGGCCCCAATGAGGCTTTATCATTAGATTTGCTTACACAAAAGTTGGTAATGCTTTTGGCATTGACCACGGCCCAACGGGTTAAAACGTTATCGTTGATTGATGTCAATAATATAATCCAAAATGCAGAGGGTTTTCAAATACAAATTTCTGAAAGAATTAAAACTTCAGGGAAGAATAAATTGCAACCACTTTTGAATCTACCTGTTTTTCAGGAAAATCCAAACATATGTGTGGCCAGTACACTCAAATACTATTTGAGGAAAACTCTTCCCATCAGATCGAATATTTCGAATTTGATTTTAACTTGTAAAAAACCTCATGTAGCAGCCTCAAGCCAGACTATCAGTCGCTGGAACAAAATTTTATTGGATAGAAGTGGTATTGATACTATATATAACATTTTCAAGGCACATAGTACTAGGCATGCTTCAACATCTGCTGCCAAATTAAAGGGGGTCAATATCGATATAATAAAGAGTACCGCAGGCTGGACCGAGAAGTCCAATACCTTCGTAAGGTTTTACAACCTTCCAGTGAGAAGTGAGAATAATTTTGCTAACACAATTTTGAATTTGAGTTCATAATATGTACATAGGTACTTTCAGAGAAGTTAAATTAATGTACCTATTTAGTTTTTGTATTGAGAATGTACCATTGACTTGATTGAACCATATTGGTTGCATTAAATTTGCTTGTTACGTCTCAACGTCTCTGCAAGCTCTACAATAAAAATTTTACGTAGACTTTTTTCGCGTTTTGAAATTCCTAGGGTAATTTGTACGGACAATGGGACAACATTCAAGTCGGGAGGATTTTCGAAATTTTTATTATAAGATCAAACGAACTTACCTTAAGTGAAGTTCGATCTTAATTATATGAAACGCCTTGTTCGGAGATGATCAATCCCTCCCAAACCCAAGAACGAATTACAACTCAAGCTAAGTGCTTCGTATGATTTCTTGCCCGATCATCTGTTGAGACTGGCTTTGAAAAATGAGTAAGTACTGGATAGAGATGGGAGATGCTGGAGTTGGTGTAGAGGTGGGTACGAGTCGATTATTTTGGTGGTGCAGTTTAGACAACCTTCAAATTTGCGTGTGGAATCGCGGGAAACAGAGGTACTACATTTGATCATCTTCGAACAAGGCGTTTCATATAATTAAGATCGAACTTCACTTAAGGTAAGTTCGTTTGATCTTATAATAAAAATTTCGAAAATCCTCCCGACTTGAATGTTGTCCCGTTGTCCGTACAAATTACCCTAGGAATTCCAAAACGCGAAAAAAGTCTACGTAAAATTTTTATTGTAGAGCTTGCAGTAATATCATTCATTTCAAAGCACTCTATTCATTTGGAATTCGCGTCTTCCACTACTAGAAAATATTTTTGTAAACAAGGGCCGAAGAAGTCTGCGTGCAACCTAACCCAAGGTTCCCTAGGCCAGTCCCTTAATAATATAGATGCCTTAGGTGGATTATTTGACAACTTTGCACATATCATGCAATTATTTGCGATTTGTTCAATTTCCTGGTCTATACACGGCCACCATACATACCCACGAGCTAAGGATTTCATTTTAACTAACCCTAAATGTGTGGAATGTAATTCATTCAAAATATTCTTTCTGAAAGCAACCGGAATTATTGATCTCTACCCCCACATCAAACAACCTTGTTCCACTGTCAACTGATGTTTTTTGATGAAAAAAGGTTTCATTTCATCTATGGGGCATGCTGAAGGCCACCCATTACGAACATAAAAAAGAACTTTGGCTATGACGAAATGAGTCGCCGACTCCTTCCTGATGAGACCAGAATTTATAGGGAAATCGGTATTTTCTATGAAATTAAGATATGAAATTCTGTCATTGATATCATTGTAATAAGGGTAGGAACTTTTTCCTGGGTAATCCGATATCTCGTTCGTAGACGGCAACCTTAAGAGAAAGTCTGCGCAGTTCATGTCCGTACTTATATATTTCATCTCATAAGAAGAAGCCGATAAGATATGTGCCCAACGTTGTAGCCTATTGGCATTAATAATAGTTAAACCTTTTTTTCCCCGAAAATCGAAAGTGAAGGTTTGTGATCACTAACAAGAACAAACTTTTTGTTATATTTATATTGAAAAAATTTTTTGAGACCAAAATTAATAGCCAACCCTTCTTTTTCTATTTGGGGATAAGACAATACATTTGTGTTCAACAATCTAGAGACAAACGCAATTGGGCGTTCAGAACCATCATCATATACATGGCTGATAATTGCTCCTAGGCCTACACTGGAGGCATCAACTGTCAACTTGACAGTTTGTTTCGGATTATAATGGGCCAAAACTTCAGCGGAAGACAAGAGATATTTAATTTTTTCGAAACTCTCCTGACATCGAGTGTCCCACACCCAATCGGAAGATTTTTTCGATAATCTGTACAGTGGATATAATACAGTAGAAGCCCTAGGGAGGAATTTACAATAGTAATTGACCATACCTAAAAACGATTTTATTTTTTTAATGTTGGATGGTTGTTTTGCATTTTTAATGTATTTTACTCTCTCGTCTGGAGTGTGCAAACCGTCTTTGTCAATTTTGTACCACATGTATGTTACCGATTCTTGAAAAAAACACACTTTTTCTTCTTTACCTTGAAACCACATTCATGTAAACGATAAAAAACCATTTCTAACCTAGCTAGATGCATTCATTTGTCTTACCGGTTATAAGAATGTCATCTAAAAAGCAAACCACCCCAGGAATAACGAATATTTGTTCAATTATTTTTTCAAAAATTGCTGGGGCACAATGAATTCCGTACGGAAGTCTTTTGTATGGAAAAAGTCCTTTGTGGGTGTAAATTGTAACTAATTTGCTGCTATCTTCAGTTAACAAAATTTGCTGATATGCTTCTGAGAGATCAATTTTGGAAAAAGTTTTTCCACCCTGTAATTCACTGAACAAACATTCGATACGTGGTAATGGGTATTGCTGGACCTCCAACTGGGGATTCAGTGTTATTTTGAAATCCCCACAAATGCGCAAACCGCCGTTACGTTTCATAATAGGGAATATGGGAGTTGCCCAGTCCGAGAATTCAACCGGAACCAAAACATCATTTTTCACAAGGCGATCTGATTCCTGCTCAAATATTGGTTTCAAGGAAAAAAGTACGGGACGAGGTTTGAAAAATTTTGGGGTAGCATTAGGTTTCAATTTTAAAGAAACTTTGAATTTATCAAATGATCCCATCTTTCCATCAAATATTTGTTCATACTTCTTTGATAAATATTCCAAGTTGCAAGAAGAACCTATATAGAAATCATTTTGAAATCTTTCAACCCTAGTGATACCTAGATTTAACATTTTGAGGCCATTTCTGCCGATCAAAGGAGGTCCGCCATTTTTAATAATATACGTTTTCAAAATGTAACTTTTCTCATCAAAAATAATATTTAAATTCAAATAACCAAGTGGCTCAGAAGTGACTCCAACATAATCCTTCAACTCAGATCATTTTCTAAGAGTTTAAATTTTTCAAAATATTTACGAAATATTCTTTCTGATATGGCAGCATGAGCAGAGCCCGAATCGACTTCGAAGTTCATGGGAATGCTTTCTACAATAAGATTAACATAAATGGGCTTGACATTCTCAGAATTGTCCATATCTCGGAGATTAAAAATACAATTTTTATCAGAGTCCTCACTATTTTGGGCAATGAAGTTCTGCGAGATTTGTTTGCATACGGAGGGAGGCCAAATGTCCCTTCGTACCACATTTGTGACAAATACAGTTACAATAAGAGCACTCATACGAATTGTGATTGGAACGTCGACAAATATTGCACTTACTTTGAAATTGGCTTCGTGGTCAGGTTACCTGTGATCGTCCTCTGCCCTGTTTACTTCCATGACCTGATGCCCATTGATTTTCCGATGTACCTTTTTGTTTATTTGAAAATCTGCTATCTCGTTGCTGCCGTTGTCCTCGGGAAGTGGCGGCAAGACTCCGCTGATGCCCCCATAATGCATATTGGTATCCTTTTCTATTTTAACGGAGGGTTGTGATTCCTCCTGATTCAAAACCGTTCTTCCAGACCTTTCCGATAACACTGACTCTTTAGTTAAAGCAATTTTGACCACTTGTTCCTTGGTCAATGTTTCACTTTTCGCATCCTCCTCAAACAACCGATCCTGGAGCCTAGGGTCTCCAATTCCAACGACAAAGTTGTCTCTCATAATGACTTTTAAGAACTCGGCACTGAAGGCACAATTTGCGGCGGGGCTCTTGACTCTCGGCTCCCATTCGCAAACTTTCTCATGCGTATATTTTCTGGCCTCCTAGAATTTTATTTTTTCAGAGACATACGATTTCACTGGCGAAAAATACTCGAATAGAAGCGTAACTAAATCCTTGTAGGTGTTTGAGTTAATATCGGATGGAACACAAAGGTTTCGTAATAAGACATAACATTCTTCATTGAGAGTGTTCAGCAGAATTGATTTCTTCCGAGATTCTTCTGTGAGGTTATTGGCCACAAAAAACTGACCTAGTCTTTCTCGAAACACTGCAAAATCTGAGGTTTTTGGATCGAAATTATTCAGTGTTCCTAGAACATCTACTGTCGACGTTATTGCTGCAGCCATTCTAATATTCTATCTAATTGAAACGAATTGAAAACAATCACTTCCGCTGATTCGCAATTATGAGTCAATTCACTTGAATCCCCGTCGCCAATGTTATGTATTGCACTAATCAACTTTGAAATAATAGACAGTATTCGATAAGTTCACGTTTAATCAACGAATTCACACTACACTCGAAATTATTTGCAAACATCGAAACCCTGGCTACCGTTTTCTTTTTCGGTTACAACAAAAAGCATTTCGAGCAAAAACGCAAATAACAAGAGAATGTCCATACAGAACAGAAACAATTCAAACAGATATAACAATACAAGATACATCCAAAAGGGTAATTTCAGAGGCCGATCTAATAGTGATAACAGACAAAATAACTATACAAATAGAAATCGTCCTTTTCAAAACTCACCAAACTACCGTTCCCAACAAAACCGAAATTTTAGAGGAGGCAATGGAGGACAAAATATGTTTTTAGTGAATGGTGTAGAAAACGAGGAATCATTTCAGAACGTCTCACAAGAGCAAACATTTTTTCGAAGCCAATAATCTGAAAAATAATGCTATTTTGAGTATACACGGATTAAACTATATCAGATTCAACTACAATAATCAGCAAATGTATTTACTACTAGACTCAGGTGCATCAATTAGCGCACTTCTCCACAAAAGCGTAAACAGATAATTGTTTACAATAGATTACTCAGACACAATAAAAATCGACAGAATTTCAGGGTCAACAAATGCACTAGGCTCATTGAACTCACCTTTAAAAGTCAGCAAAAATGAGTCCATACATAAGTTCTTTATAGTAGAATCGTTTGACAATAACATACAAGGGATTTAAGGTGCAAATTTTTTCAAGAAGTACTAAACAATTATAGATTATGAAAATTTTGAGTTTTCTTTCACAGTACATGACAATAAATTAACAGTTTCAATAGAGTCCAACTTCAACAAAAATACTAGTATTTCCCCGCGTTGTGAAACTATCAAGTACTTCGAAATAAACAAAAATTTCGAATGCGTAGTATTTCCACAAAAAATAGCCAGTGGTGTATTTGTTGCGGGATCTATTTCCAAACCGGCGGACGAAAATGAAATTCCAGTTAAAATTTCAAACAGTCAGTCGTGAAGAACTTGTAAAAATCAAGAATTTTGAACCAAAAATTGCTGACGCTAAATTGTTCGAAATTATTTCTTACAACGACATGAATATCTCATCCGTTCAACGAGTGGAAGAAGATTTGAAATCAATTCGTGAAGACGGACTGAATAGAGAGGAAAAACGAGCACTCGACCATATCTGTGCGAAATTCGCAGATGTTTTCCATTTACCCAATGATATACTTTCAGTAACTAATATTTATAAACATTCAATTCAACTCAAAGAAAACACTTCCCCCATGTACACGAAACCGTACAGACTTCCTCAATCACAGAAACTAGAAATCTAGAAACAAATTGAGAAAATGTTGAACGACAAAATGATAGAACCCGCTAGATCTCCATGGTCATCACCACTACTGAAAGTACCTAAAAAATCAGACGAAAACGGTGAACGCAAGTGGAGAGTTGTTATCGACTATAGATTACTGAACAAATGTCTGAAAGACGAAAAATTTCCTTAAGCAAATATTAACGAGATTTTAGATTCCCTTTCCGGTGCAATTCATTTTTTCCATCTTGACCTAGCACAAGGATATTACCAAATTGAACTCGACCCAATTTGTAGAGAGTATACAGCTTCCACAACAAACACAGGACAATACTAAATGACCAGATTGCCAATGGGTGCGAAAGTAAGTTGAATGCTGTTCTGTTTACTTAGACGATATCATTATTCTGAGAAATAGCTTTGACGGATCATAACAGAAACTTGACGTAAGTTTTGCACATATTACGAAAGGTAAATTCAAAACTCAATCCAAAAAAATGCAAATTTTTCAGAAAAGGAATCCTTTATTTAGGAAGCGTCAGGAGTATCTCCCGACCCGTCAAAAATTATGGCATTACAACAATATCCAGTACCCAAAAACGCACAAGAAACGAAACGTTTTGTGGCTTTTGCTAAGTATCACAGGTCGTTCATTTCAAATTTTGCTCATATAACATCACTTCTGAACAAACTCTCTAGAAAAGGTGAAAAATTTATCTGGATATCAAGATTAACGTCACCTCCAATTTTACAATACTCAGATTTTTCACCTGAAAATACTTTCATACTGAAAACTGATGCCTCCAAAATTGTCATTTCAGGAGTACTATGTAACGGAAACAACAAACCAATTGCATATGCCAGTAGAACATTAAATAAAGCAGAAAAAAATGCACCATTATAGAACTAGAGCTTTTAGCTATCGCTTGGTCAGTGAGGCATTACAGACCATATTTGTACGGCAAAAAATTTTTGATTCAGACAGATCAAAGACCTCTCATATTTTTGTATGGCTCAAATCAACCTTCTAGTAGACTGACAAAATTTCGACTCACTTTAGATGAATATGACTATGTAGTACAGTACGTTAGGGGCAATTCAAACGTTGCAGATGCTCTTTCCCGGGTAGAAATAACATCTAACGACTTGAAAGAAATGTCCAGGAAAATTGATGCCTCTGTGAAGGTTATACCACGTTCACGAACAAAAAGATCGTGGGACAACTCAACTCTAAACGACGAAACTAGAATTGATCACCCCGGAAGTTTCGAAACAACCTTATGATGTAACTGAATTAGAAATGTAGAGCTCACAACAGTTCAATGCACTACGGAAGTCACAAAGACAATTTAAGTTCATAAATCATTATTTAATTTATGATGCAAGCTTGCATACTATATATTTGAATAAGACAGATTCTTGCTCAGCATCATACCTTCGAGAGATGTTGAAAGACTGTCAAAAGTTGTCCGGACAAAAAAATATTCCAGAAATATTAATCGATAGAAATAACAATTTATCTGCAGATATAATCAAATATATTCCAAATATCTTCAAGATGTCGATAACAAAAATAACATTCATTTACAACTGCCAAATAGTGAATGATTCAGCAACTAGACAATTGATTTTGACTGATTTTCACATTCTGCATACGGGAGGCCATGCCGGTATCAATAGAATGTATAACAACATCAAAAGGTATTACAACTGGGAAGGACTGTATAATGACGTAAAAAATTTTGTGAGAATCTGTGATGACTGCCAAAGATACTAACACTCTAGACCATGTAAAAAACCTCTCAATATAACAACAACAGCATCATATGCATTTGAAAAAATATCCTTAGATTCAGTAGGACATATTGAACAAGACATTGACAACAGTGAATATATTCTGACATTACAATGTGACTTGTCGAAATTTGTGGAGGCATTTGCACTACCAAATAAAGAAGCAGTAACCGTAGCAAAATCATTAGTTAATAATTTCGTTTTGCGATATGGAATTCCAAAAGAAATTCTTTCGCACCAAGGGACCGAGTTCATAAATTCAGTATTCACCGAAATGTGTAAATTACTTGATATAAAACAACTCAATTCATGTGCACACCACCCACAGACAATAGGATCTTCGGAAAATTCACACAAACATTTGGGCGCGTACCTAAGGATGCAGACATCTAAATTTAAGTCTGCATGGACCACTTGGCTTCCCTTTCGTTGTTTTTCATACAACACAACGGTCCATACAGAAACAAAATATTCTCCATACGACCTTGTTTTTGGACATTCACTGAAACTACCCAGTAACTTTGGTGTAAATATTGATCCTCTGTATACTTTCGATAACTATCCTCTGGAATTGAAACACCGTCTCCAGCAAGCATGTGCCGATGCAAAAAATTATTTGTTGAAATCGAAAACGAATAGAAAAGAGAGATATGACAAGAACTGTAATCCTAATGATAAGTTTATAAGTTTATGGTAGGAGATTTAGTTTTAATTAAAAACAATGTTTCTAACAGAATGCGAGAACTTTTCAAGGGTCCTTATTCAGTGATAAAGGAAGAACATCCGAATATAGTGATTAAAGTGGACAATAAAGAAAAGACAGTGCATAAAAACAATGAAACCTCATTACAACTGAGTGATGGTGCGATATCAACATCAGATTTAGTTTTAGTGATAGTTAATGGAAAGAAATACAAAAAAAAATATATGAAAAAACTTTCCTTTTTTTTATTCTACCAAGGAAGATGTGATAAAGATTCAAATCACATATTTCACATTCAAATAGTTTACCAAATTCTTGTTATTTTCAATTGTCTTTTTCAGCAATTTCACGTACAGAAACGTTGCAGGTTCATTGAACTCACCATAGCTACATATCGACCCAATTATGAATTACTGCAACCTTTCAGTACATTGAACTGTTTGCAGTTCAAATTATCAAATGAGATAATAATTGATGATCAACCAATTTCAATCGAAGCCGATTTTGACGACATTAATAGTGTGCTTGTAGTTAAACTCCAGGGAAATAAATCGCGTATTGAGAATAATACAGCAGGTGTACCACAGGGCTCGGTTCTGGGTCCTATTCTATTTCTGCTTTATCTGAATGATCTGGTGACTGTTGATATCAGAGGAAAATTCACTCTTTTTGCAGATGACACCACTATCCTTTGGCGTGGGACAAATGAAGATAATCTCAAAGACATCATAACTCTGGATCTCTATAAGATTAAACAGTGGTGCGATTCGAATTCTTTATGTTTCAATACAAATAAAACAAACATAGTTTGCTTCAAGCTCAATTTCGACGACCTACTCATAGGAAATCACGCTATAGTTAACAAAACTCACACAAAGTTTTTGGGGATATTTATAGATGAAAAATTAAAATTCGATGAACATATTACAAATTTGTGCAAAAAAATAGCATCTGGCTGCTATGCTGTTCGAGTTGTTTCTAATGAACTCAATCAATCCTCAGCCAGAACTGTGTATTTCTCCTTGATCGAGTCGCACTTGAGATATGGAATTGCCTTTTGGGGCTTATGTAGTCAGCAATTACTGAAATCAGTATTCATTCTACAAAAAAGGGCTCTCAGATACATATGTAACGCAAAATCTCAAGACCATTGCAAGCCACTATTCATCAGTCAAAAAATCCTAACTGTACCTTGTTTGTTCCTTTTAGAAACCGTGTGCCTATTACACAAAAAATATTATAACTCAACAGCAAATAATTACAGACGTTACGATACAAGAGGAAGTAGGAATATACCCTTGCCAATCCCAAAATCAGAAATTACCAAATTTTCTCTGATATATGAGAGCAAGAAAATATACAACCACCTTCCAATGTGCTATAGGGCAATAACAAATTTAAAAAAATTCAGAAAATCAGTTAAAGAAGTACTTCTGCAAAAAGCCTATTATGACATAAGGGAATATTACCATGATACATTTTAACTTAGTATTTTCGATGCTCACTTATCTGTGATTGTTTATTTATTTAGTGATTATCTACAATGGTTCAAATATTTGTCTTATTTATGTGTATTCGTCTATGTACATATGTTTTTAACTATATAGTGATGGTTCATTTTATTTCATGATTTTAATATTATATTTTAACACTTAGACTTTATAAAGTTGCTGTAGCTTTGTCAATAAGGATTCCTTAGACAATAAAGCATATTTGATTGATTGATTGATTGATTACTCTTCGCTGTAACATGTCAACTTTACTAAAAATAAACTGAATGCAGGTGATCCAAATATTTTTTTGGACGTGAAATTGTGACGATTTATTTTTTTTCTTTCGTTGCATACAGGATGTGTAGCTGACGTCGTGACTTTAGAAATTTTTTGAAGATAATTTTGAAATTTTCGATTCACATTTAGTATTCAGATTTCATAAAGGGAAGACACTATCAAACCAAATCATTTGTACTCAAATTGATTCATGAATTAGCAATAAGAGGAATTCATACAGTAAGGTATTAGGATAATAGACGAAAAATGTTAGCCCGTCTACTTGAGAAAGACAAATGTAATCCAGGTTATTCGATACATATGGGAAAATATGAACATACTTTTGATAATGAAAAGAGTGCTATATATAAAACCTTATCGTCAATGAAAATGCTGTTCGGGATATTTAAGGCAGTGATTCAGATTTTTCATTCAAACCCTTGAAGTTCAGGCTACCTCATGTCACAGGTAGTGTTAAACGCTTAAACAAAAAAAAAAACTGTAGCTGACTGTTCACTTGCTGAGACAGATTTGAAAGATAGAGTTCGTGTTGATGGTATTCCACTGGGTGTAGAGAATAGTAATTTTTCTTCTCCAGTCATTAATGTACCTACTCCGGTTGTCCACTTCAATACAACACAGATTTCTATTTCCGATTGGGGTTTGAAATTCAGTGGGAATCCTAAAGAAATCCATGCGTTTTTAGACAATGTAGCCGAATATTCATCAGCACGTGGAACAGACCAATAAATTTTTTTCAAATCGACTGCCGAATTGTTCACGGGTGTTTTTGTGGTTTTACAAGTTGAGCCTAGTTCAACAAATTGAGATAGTTTGACTGTTGAATTCAAAACTGATTTCCTACCTCCTCATGAGGAAGATGACCTGTGGCAGACTAAAAAAGTAGTGAGCAAGGCAGAACTGAATCGATAGCGGTATTTTCAGCCATAATGGATAATTTGTTTGGAAGGCAGCCTCGTCAACCTCATGAAAGTACTGCAGTGAAAGTTCTACGCAGGAATATTTTAATATTATTTATATATTAATATATTTATCAACTGACTCTAACAGATCAACACCATTGCAGAGTTGGTTCATCTATGAAAGAAGCTAGAGGATGCGATTCACTTGAATAATGGATCTTTGTCGCGAAATAAGGCATCAGAGATGACTTGCTGTTGTCAACATTGAGATAATCAAGTTTCCTCTCTGCATACTAGAAATTCTTTGCCTTCCACTTCCAAAATTGAAAACCCGAAAGAGTTTCATAACAAAATATCTAATTTCAGAAATAAATTCAGTCATAAAATGTTTAAGGCTTTCGCGGCCGTGGTTATCAGTATAACTACTTTTCTTCGGGCTTGAAAGCCGTCGTTCTTTGGAATTTTTTCCTGATGTTTCGCTAGCGCGAGTGGCCAGCTTCTTCAGAGGCTCACTCATTTCCGATGACTAAACGTTTCGATTTCTCGAGGCGTGTTTATATTGATGCAGGTAGTCTGGAGTGTTAATTACTTCTGTCGGGTTCGGGGAATAATCATCATTATTAGTTGCCGCACTTCCTGCCGTGATTTCATTAGTTACTCTTAATTTCCTCAGAATGCGATTCCAAATTCTGTTTAGACCCAACGCTTCTTTCTTTCTGTTAGAATTGTCCGCATGTTTTTGGATCTCTTTTGCCTCCTGTACCAGTCGGCTATGGTAACCCTGGATGGGGGCAATCAGTTTTGCATTTTCGAGCAGAATCCTGTGGTTCCCCTCACTCAGTGCATGTTTCGCCACCGCCGATTTGTCGGTTTGCCCCAACCTGCAGTTCCTTTGATGCTCTTTGAGCCTTGTACCCATGGATCTTCTCGTGGTACTGATGTAAACCTTCCCACAGGTGCACGGTATGCGGTAAACCCCAGCCGCTGACAGTGGGTTTGTTTGTTTGTTTTGTCTTTAGCCGACCTAGGGCTTTGTGGGATCTTCTTGGTCGGCTTGAAAACTGTTTTTATGTTATATTTCCCCAAGGGTATCCCAATTCTGTCCGTGATCCTCGGGATATATGGCAAAAATGCATTCGTAACTACCTGAGAGTCCTCTCTGTTATGAACCGTGGGACTCTGCAGTTTCATGGCCCTGTTGATCTCAGATACACTGTATCCATTTGACCTCAAGGTCACTTGAAGATGTTCCAGCTCCTGCTCTAGATGTTTTGGTTCACAAATTCTTCGAGCACGTTCAGTTAAAGTAGATATGACTCCTCTCTTTTAACTGGGATGGTGGTTCGATAGTGCGTGCAGGTACCTATCCTTGTGCGTTGGTTTTCGGTATACTTTGTGGGTTAGTCTAGCACCACATCGTTCAATCAGAACATCTAAGAATGCTATCTGCTGGTTCTGTTCGGTTTCCATGGTGAATTTGATGCTGGGGTGTTGGGCGTTCAGGTGGTCCAGAAAAAGGTTCAGAGCGTCCCTTCCATGTTTCCAGACGACGAAGGTGTCATCCACGTAACGTTGCCACAAGGTCGGCCTCAAATCAAAGGCGTCGATTGCCTTCTCCTCAAAACGTTCCATGAAGAAGTTGGCTATAACTGGGCTCAGTGGACTTCCCACCGCCACTCCATCCAATTGTTCATAGAAGTTTCCCCTCCATTGAAAGTAACTCGCCGTGAGGAATGCTCTGAAAAGTCCGACGATATCACTTGGGAACAGGCAGGCTATCTGCCTCAGAGAGTCTTCCAGTGGGACGTTGGTAAACAGGGACACATCATCGAAGCTGACCATGATATCTGTCGGTTCCAAGGTCAATCCTCTATATTTAGCAACGAAGTCTGTCGAATCCTTGACGTAGGAATCTATTCTTCCGACATGAGGCTGGAGGAGTGAGGCCAGATGTTTTGCCAAGTGATAGGTAGGTGAGCCTGGGGCACTGACTATAGGTCTCAGTGGCATGTTGGGCTTATGCACCTTCGGAAGACCGTAGAGCCTGAGTGAAACTGATTCAGTTCTGAGAACGGTTTTTTGTAAGGTTTCCGACAGTGAGGACGACTTGATGAGTTTGTTTATATTCCTCAACCTTGATTGTGTTGGGTCCCTTCTAAGTTTGCGGTTGTTCGTGGGTTCTAGAAGTTCTTCAATCTTGCTATTATATTCCTCCGTTTTTAGGAGGACCGTGGCGTTTCCTTTGTCTGTTGGAAGGATCGTGATACCCTCATCAGAATTCAAGCTTCTCAAGGCTGCAATCTCTCTTTTTGTGATATTGCATTTTGGTGGCCGTGCCTTGCTTAGAATATTCGCTGTCACAATCCTGATTTCTTCCGCTTTCTCATCTGGTAAGTTCCTGATTGCCGCTTCCGTATTGGCGATAATTTCTTCGTTTGGTATCTACCGTCCCACGCTTAGACTTGTCCAGAGTGGTAATAAACCGAACAGACCGGGTACTCACCGAAGACTAAATGTCGGTAATCAGGCACTACCAGTTGTAAACGTACTTTCTTGCCATCGGCTGACACCCAAGCCCTCTTCAGTAGGACATTCTCAACAATCAAGGAATCTCATTGTGCCCACAATGCTTTGAACGTTGGTGATCGATCAGAGATGTCCTTCCAGGTGGGCCTTTCCGCTCCATTTTCTCTCCATTTCAAAAATTCTGCAACGTTTGGATCATTCTCCTAGTCTTGTCGCAGTTTTGATGCGGTCCAATTGTCGCCTACTATCAATCCCACTTGGTTGATACCTTCGCAATTCCTTCGCGATGTTCAATTCGGTCACAGTGCTCACCAGTATTCGAACAAGGTCTTTTAGATAAGGCATCTGCGTTGTTATGCAATCGCCCTGGTCGATGTTTTATCTTGAATTGATAGTGGTTCCACTTCTCAATCCACCTTGCTACTTGACCTTCAGGAGTCTTCATTTCGAGTAACTCTCTTCCGTACATATATCTGTGGAAGTGGTCTACAGCCTTGATTATTGCCAGTAGCTCTTTTATTGTTACCCAATAATTTTTTTCTTGCTTGGTGAATACTCTGCCGTAGAACTCAATTACTTCTTCATGACCATCTTGTTCTTGTGATAGTACGGCTCCTGTTCCATTATTACTGGCATCTGTGTCCAAAGAAACAGGCATCGTTGACGTGGGAAACTTTAAATGGGACTGAAACATAGAGCAGCTTTCAGTTTCCCAAACGCCAGTTCACTTTCATCGGACCAGACGGATTTGGCTCGATATTCTGTCAACTCATGTAGGGGTGCTGCAATATCAGCAAATCCTTCTACGAAACGACGGTAGTAGGTGCAGAGATCTGGGAAACTCCTCACTTCATGTTCGTCTCTTATCTTTTTTTCGTCTGTTCAGATGCCGTCTGATAAAACTGTATGGCCTAGAAAATCCACTTCTTTCTGGAACAATGAACATTTCTGAAGAGTCAGTTTGAGGTTGGCGTCCCTGAATCGTTGAAAGACTTTTTGCAAATTGTGCAGATGCTCTTCGAATTTCTTTCCAATGACCAAAACGTCGTCTAGTTATACAATACAAGTTTTCCAAGTGAGCCCAAGAAGGACCAGTTTCATAAGTCTCTCAAATGTTGCTGGAGCATCGCACAATCTGAAAGGCATAACATTGAACTGGTAAAGTCCACTCCAAGTCGAGAATGCAGTCTTCTCCCTATCGTCTTCATGTATGCCCACTTGCCAGAATCCATTCTACAGATCTAATATTGAGAATCAACGGGAACCTGCCAAAGTTGTCAATGTCTCATCTATTCTTGGTAGAAGGTAGCTGTTCTTCTTGGTGACATCATTAAATTTCCTGCCACTTGCCAATATCCACTCTTCATATGTAATGTTGAGAACCAAAGTAAATCTGCCAAAATTGTTAAAGTGTGGTCTATTCTTAGTAAAGGGTAGCTAACCTCTTTGGTGACATGATTCAATTTCCTGTAATCGACACAGAATCTCGCAGATCCTTCCTTCTTGGAAACCAGCACATCAGGTGCAGACCAAGGGCTCGATGATATTTCAATCACACCGTCCTTCATCATCTTGTCGACAAGCTCTTTCACTTCCTGTTACTTGGCGAATCTGTGTTTGACCAAATCAGTTTTTTCTGTTATTTCCAATAAAAAATGTCACTTTTACTCCTGATGAAATTATTAGCAGCTTTCAGAACCTCTGTTGATAAGTGTTGAAATGAGTTTTCAAGAGATGATATAACTTTCTCAGATTCTGCCTTCATTTCTTGATGTTCATTTGAATTACAGTTCGCTATTCAAGTAACAGGTACACATGGTCCAATGACATCGCCTGCCTCAACAGTTATTTTCCCAGGAAACACGTAGGCAACTCTCACAGGAATCGTTTGTTCCGTTTCAACGTTTTTCCGCTTCTTCTATTGAAACTGCACACACTTTCGGCCTCGACGTGTTGAAGGCTGCCTCCACTTCCAAAGAGCGAACCAATGCATCTCTTGAAACTTGTCAGACGTAAAATTCTTTGCATCTCCGGGTCTCTCAGTCCATCTATAAACATCTGCACCGCTAGCTGCTCCTTGAAATCTCCAGGTGCTTCTGGGTACGCCAGCTGAATAAGGCGTCTCACATCTGCTTGAAATTCTTGGAGAAATCAGATCCTGGTATTCATTTTCTTTTTCGATGGGTATCGTCTGCAACAAACCCAAACTCGGCCCTCTCAAAGCTACTATGAGTACTGTAGCTTTTTCTTCTTCCCATCCATTGGTTGCTGCCGTAGCCTCGAATTTTCGACGATACGTGGACCAAGACGACTGACCATCAGAAGTCGGTGATTTTACGGAAATATCAGATGTGGCAACCCTGTCTTGGCGATCTTGGTTCTTGAGAAGAACTATCTGCTTTTCTAGACCTTCCATTTCTCATCTCCTCTCGCACTCTAACCACTTTCTTATTGAATTCATCGTCTATTTTCCTGACGTTCCTTCTTCAGATTTTCTTTTAGTTCTTCCACTCGTACTTCAGTTTTATGTAACATATGCTCGAAGAACGTTTCTTGATATTCTAGAACCTTCTGGAAGTCTGCTTTCCGTTGTTTTTCAATTTGTTCTAATTCATTCTTTTGTTTCTCTAGAATGTTCTGGAGTTCTTCTTCTCCGCTTCTTCTCGTTCTTGCTTTTCCTTCCGCTGTCACTGTTCATTTTCCTACCGTCGCTCTTCCTCTAGTTCTTTCTCCTCCAGCTGTCGCTTTTCATCTTCCTGTGGTTGCTTTTTCTCTTATCATTTCCCTTCCAGCCGTCGCTTTTCATCTTCTTGTCGTCGCCCTTCCTCAATCGTATCGTACTGTTTATTTCTCGTATCCACCATCAATTGTTTTTATTAACCAGCAAAATTCCTACTTCCGATAAGATATATCCCCTGAGTTCGTTTATTGAAACACCAAATCAATTCTAGAATCCTGATATCCTAGATGATTACTTTGCCTCAGTCTGTCAATATAAAGAGCCGTGTGGGGAACTGCTCACTTATTTCAATAATAATAACAACTACAAGGAAAGTAAAATTTTTATATCCAGTCCAGTATCAGAGAATGGAGTATATCAACTTCTTCGATCTATCAAGTCAAAGGCATATGGTGTAGATTTCATAACTTTCATGAGACTCTTATACTGTAGGTATGACGCATTTGAATTCGTTCCTAACATTTAGCATAAACAAATGATTGATGGACGGTATTTTTCCAGATATTTGGAAAGCGGCTTCTGTAATTTTTTTATACAAAATTCCAAATACAACTTGTTCGAATGAAATTTGGCCAATAGGTATTCTGCCAGTCATGTAGAAATTAATAGAAAAGCTAATGCATGTTCAAATTGTTGACTTAATGCTAATGAAATCATTCCACCAGATCAATCTGGATTCAGGGCAGGCTCTAGCACCAAAAGTGCAGTGATGAAAATCAGTGGTGATATAATTGGAAGTGTTGACAGGAGTGAAGTGTCTCCATCTGTGTTGTTCCATTACTCGAAAGCATTCGATAAGATCAGTTATAAATTAATGTTAGCCAAATTGAAATTTTATGGATTTTTCATATAAGTCGCACCATCTTATGTCCTCTCATTTCAACAACAGAAGATAGTTAGTATCTCTGAATGGGAATAGCTCGGAATTACGTATGCTTGAAGCCGGGGTACAACAGAGCTCCATACTGGGACCAGTGCCCTTCAAAGTGCACGTCTGACTTTCAAAAATCTTTGCATTCTTGTAAGTCACACTTTTATTCTGACGACACGCAGCTGTACATGAATTTCAGTCCAGACAATATCCAGCAGTCAATTGAAAAAATCAATAGTGACATTGAAAGTCTTATTTCACTTTCTCCTAAACATTGTTTGAAAGTTAATGCCATCAAAGTTTGTGTTATCATTTTTGGATATGAATGAAATATACGGAGGGTAGAAGAAAGTTCGTCAGTTTCAGTGCAGGGGCAGCATTTAGAATTTCATAATAGTGTCAAGAACTTGGAAATCATTATGGATCAAAAACTTGTTTCCAGTTCTCATATCAATGCCATCATGAAAAAATTATATTGCTTCCTGAGGAAGTTATACATGAGTCTTGATATTCTGAATAGAGATCTTGAAACTCTCCTATGTTAATCCTTGCTTCTCTCATTTTTCAATTACGGTGACACGATTTATGGCTCCTGCCTGAATAAAATTCATTGTGAAAATATCCTAAGAGTTCGAAATCGCCGTATCAAGTACATATTCAATTTGAGTAGAAGAGATCACATCTCTGCGAAAATCGAATCATTGAATTGGTTGAGAATGGACGCAAGAAGAAAACACCAGTTTGCATGTCCGATCTATAAAATAATGCTAACCTCCACTCCTCAAGATCTTAGAGAGTGCCTGAAACTCAGATCGTCTATTCACAATCGGAGTTTAAGACTTATAAATCTCCTTCATATATCACAGCATTCAACTACCTTCTTCAAGAAATCTTTCAGCTATGCCGCCCCCTCACTCTCAATTCAATTCGTTATACATTAAACGGAATTCTTCAGAATGCTCCAGAGATAAATTGAAAAATTATTTATTGGACAGTCAATGATGATGATTCTCTGATTTATATTTAATCTATGTGGATAACTGAAATGGCATCAAATATGTTAATTACAAACCTTGATGCTGATAAATTCCTGTCATCGTCGTTATTTTACCCTTGTAATGATGCAATCAGTTAGTTATCTAATTCGCTTATATCTTTTTCGTTATTTCAGTAATGATTTTTTTTCTGTTTCTGTATTCAGCTATGCTACTGTAATAAGATGTTGAAGGTTGAGTGTAAGAGCAGTCTCTGACTGTACTCCGCCTGTAATAAAGACACTTCATTATCATTATTTCATAAGTGGAGGTTAACTGTCAGCTTTTTCACCGACTATTTCCAATTCCAGTTCTTTTTCCCCCCTCGACCGGAGCTTAAGCTCAAGCGAAGGCGTCTATGGACGGACGCAAAATACGTCTATATTTCTGAAAAAAACATACTTCAATCACTGAGACGATCATTATTCCATAAATTAAAAAAAAAATGGTGAGTAGAAAAAAGCAAACTTTCCCGTTATTGTTAGTTACTTGCGTAAAAGCTTGAAACCGTAAGTCCTTCAAGAGTTTTTGTGCCAAGAATGCCAAACCAACTCGTCGAATCATTCCGTAGGGGTGGCTTGCTGGCTGTACAATTTGGTGAATTGGTAAGATTGAAACCAGACCATTACTGTATCACTTGAGGAAGCAGGTTGTTAAAAAACTGCATGTGATTCTTACTCAAGGGGTCACCACCAAGTCTTGTAAGTCTTGTTCGGGAAATGAACTATTTTTTGACTGTTGTAGAGGCCGACTTCTCGCTCCATTATCACAGGCCTATAGGGGTGATAATCAAAAAAGTGTGAAACATGATTCTGCTTCATGGATACATTGGTCGAAGTTAATTGATTTTTTTTGGTAGGTTCATCGGTAACAGATTCAGCTGCATTGTTCGTAGAAATGGCAATAGACCGTTCATTTCTATTTAATTGTTAACTGAAACAGCTTTCAGCGTTGCTGGAAGAGGTCCTTTCCATTTCAGTGTCATGGCTTTTGGATTAGGTAACTCTGCACAGACTCTATGTAGATTGGTAGATGCTTTTTTTCTGGCCTAAATATGAACCTTATACTTTTACCTATCTATATGACATCATTGACATATCATTTGGAATTCATAGGTTTTTTTATAGATAAAAATTGTATTCATACTGACCCAGACAAATTATCTACTATGGTTAATTACCTTAGACCCACCACAGTTACAGAGGTCAAGCGATTCATTGGGTTATGCTCCTAGTATAGGCGTTTCATCAACAATTCTCCACTCTAGTTATGCAAATAAATGATCTGATAGTAGGACGAAAAAAAAAAAAACATTCGATCGGGTGGAATGAAACCGTAGAATAGGCTTTCGTCAAAATAAAAGAGGCTTTAATATCGGCACCAAATCTTTTGTAGCCCTGATTTCTAAGAACATTTCACCATACAGTGTCACGCTTATGACACAGGTGTAGAGGATATTTCAACCTAGGACACTGATGGAGAAGAGGGGGTGATAGCATATGCCAGTCGATCTCTCACTAAGACAGAGAGTAATTGGACAGTTACTCAACGGGAGTTGATGTCAGTCATTTTCTGTATTGAAAAATTCAGGTCTTATTCGGAAGGTACTCGATTTATTATCATCAGCGACCATTATCCCCATCTTTGATTGAATAACATGAAAAACCCCACTGGAAAACTGGCCAGATGGGTGGTGAAAGGCAATATAGTTTCGATCTGGTACATCGAAGAGGGTCCTCAAATGTTATTTCTGATGCCTCGAAAAAATCTACAAATATATTCCTTCTGAGGTTCTTTTGGAAATTAGCTTCATTGAGTGGAAGTTGGTTATTCTAAAATCTGAAAAGTCAGCTCTCATAGCCGTTTCTCATGATCCACCGACAAGCGGTCATTTTAAGTTTCATGAGACGTTGAGTCGTCTACGTGAATTATATTATTTGACGAAATGCGCCACTATGTGTCCAGTCGTGTTGGAGTTGCGGTTCTCAGAAAATTCCTCACGCCAGAGTCCCACCTACCTACCACCTACCTATCCATTTTTGATTGACAACGATCGTTGAGTTATTCCCGTACCTCAGTTTTGGAATGTGGTGGCGCACCGTCTTGTTGTAGCCACATTCTAAGTCTAGTTCCATATGGAACCTCGTCCAATAAATTCATGCCGAAGGAATCTAACATATTTTTTTCCAGTTAGATGCCCATCCAGAAAATACGGACCGATAACTCTTTTTCCGAGAATTCCACCCCAAACATTCAGTGACCAACGCTGTTGATCGTTCATGCAACGAACAAAATGGGGGTTTACCGTTGCATAATAATGCCTATTATGCCGATTCACAGTTCCATTTTTATGGAAAGTCGCTTCATCAGAAAATAATACAAAATCGAAAGAATCATTTTCCTGATTGATCTTTTCTAAGCCCCATCGACAGAATTGAACACATTTTTCAAAATCTCTTTCTCTTGACTTTTGCATCAATTGCATCTGGTGAGGATGAAATTCATTTGCTTGGTCGTATCATTCGAGACACGCTGGTTTGAGAAAATCCTAATTTCCTGCTCAGGTCTCGAGTACTCACATGGGGATTCTCAACGAGGTGAAGAGCAATTTGGAATGTATTTTCTCCATTTGTTACAGGGCAGACACGTTCAAATTTCTCGTGATTGACATTGCCAGTTCTTTCAAATCTTGTTTTCAGCGCCTGAAATGTCCTTCCATCTTCCATACATTCTAGATGCAAGGAGTCAGTTTCCGTCACTTTCCCCCAAAGCATAGACCATTTGCACCATATCTCCCAATACATAACTCATAATGTTACATTCGGAAGAAACTCCAACACAGCGTTATTGACAAATTCCGAGATTCATTTTTTGATGTCAGTCATGGATAACTGGTTTTTGAACAAAAAGGCAGTATAGATTTTTTTCAGGATTTTAACGCATTTCTCACTGTTGCAACCGCTAATAACTACCACCAGATGGTATAAAAAATGTTATTGAACTAGCGATTAGTTTGAATATTCGAAAAACAAATTTGAGTAAGTGAACGAGTAAGAAAGTGCATTTTTTGTGGTTACAACAATTACTAAAACTGGGTATAATTTGTTAGAAAGTTGAATTACCAGAAATTATCATGGTGATGTTGACTTACTATCCCTTGAAAAAAATCCACTCAATTGCTGTAATTGTGCGGGTGGTGAATTAAAAAAATATTGTCTGCAAAATAGGTTTTTCCGGAATAACTTGGCAACGCTGCAATGGAAATTCGAAAATAAAAATTTCTCGGAGAGGTAAAAAAATGTGGAATCGAATGACGTATTCATATACTGGGTGTTCCATTGGGATATTATAACATTCGTTGCCCACCGCCAAAAAAAATTCAGCAGTTTAAAAAATGATTGCCCCTGATAGCGATGGACCGAGGGAATCTTGTTGACTCACCCTGTATTGTTTACAAAATAATTCTTCAAAATCTTCAAAATTGTTCAAGTTATTTTCCTGACTGTTGAACCATGTACAAGTTCCAATTCTTCATTTCCATATATATATATATATATATATATATATATATATATATATATATATATATATATATATATATATATGTATATATATATATATATATATATATATATATATATATATATATATATATATATATATATATATATATATATATATATATATATATATATATATATGATGCGTTGTTTTTTCGGGTTTCATTCCGTGTTCTGTGGTTTTGATCCTCTGAAGGATAATTCTCACAACGTTTCGGCAAAGTCTCATTTGCCATCTTCTAGGTGATGTCTTGAGTTTCGATCTCCGAACTCGAAGACATCACCTAACATCGTAGAAGGGTCGGAGACTTGTCTCTATCCTATAGATACTTTCACGGTCGTTGTTCTTCCGAATTGTTATCAATCGTTTCCCGCTTGGCAATATCTACACGGATGACTCGACGAGTACAGAATTCCCACCCCTTTGTTGTGAATTTGGAAACCTGTCGAACCTCTTTTGCTCAGGGATTTTTTGCCAATAAAACAGCTAAGGTTTGGAACTCCTTGCCAAGAGAGGTTTTTCCTGAGGCTTACAAACTTCAGAAATTCAAAGTAAATGTTAATTCGTATCTCCTGTCCCTTGATTCATGCAGTGTGCTTTGAACATCACATGGCTTCCCTTTCATGTGAACCTGCATATATAAAAAAAAGGAATACTAATACAATTCAAATGGAAATTCAGTAAAGATAAAATATAAAAGTTGTAAAAAAGTTAAATATAAACTTGAAAACTATGTAAATATTAATTGTTGTTATTATATGATCATCAAATTTTGGTTATTTTTGATAATAAATATGGCACCTTAAGATTTTCATAGAGTCTTTCAAGGATTCCAGTGCAATAAATTTCAGTAGATTCATTGAAATTTCCAATTTTTTGCAAATTCAACCAAGAATTTCGAAATTGTTTCTCTTGCACCTACAAACAAACCAAAAATTTCAATATCTTCCGTGATTTTGAATTTTTCTTTGATGAAATGGATCGTAGGTTCGTGAATCATGTTTTTTTCCCAGTCAACTTCTTCTGGTTGTTTCAACAATTCTTATGAATGTTATAGGGTGTAATTTTTTTATATTGCCATCAAATTTATTGTTATTTTGAAAATTTTGGCAGCATGTTACTATCCTAGTCTGTACTATTCCATTTTTACTACTTTCTTCTAATTGTTTTAGTTCATTTTCCAACTCTTTGATTTCATTAGAATGATCCCCATCATCTCTGCCTGCAATTATTTTTTCCTCAATCATTGTAATTCCATTTTCAATACTAGAAATCTTGTTATTTGAACTCGATTCCTGTAAGTCTACTTCATTGTTTACATTTCCTATTTCTATTAAGGTATTTTGATTTTTTATTGCCAATTCTATTCTCATATCTCTTACTTGTTTATCATTTTGTTATACAGAATTGCTTATGTTACTCATTTCCCCATTGATTTTATTATAAAATCGTGTAATTTGTCGTTCAACCTCTTTTTCGAATTCATTACATTTATTGATGATTTCCTTCTCCTTAAATTTTCTTATCACATATTCTTCCATTTTCTCCATCCTACTTTCCATACTCTCCTTCATACCTTCCATAATTTCTTTCATTCTTTCAAAATTTTCTTTCATGTTCTCTTTTGTTCTTTCTTCCATCCCTTCCATATATTCATCCATATTCTCTTTGGTTCTTTCTTCCATTTTTCATGATCTATCTTCTTTTTTCTTCCATTTCTCCTTATTTTCTTTCATATTCTCTTTTGTTCTTTTTTCAATCCTTTCCATATTCTCAGACATACCTTTTATATTACTCCCTATAAATTCCATTAACATTTTAAATTTTCCATCCATTCTATATTCCATCTGATTCTCTGTATCTTTTTCTCCTGTACTTCTCTCCATAATCACCATCTTCCATATCTCCTTCCATACTTACTCTCTTACCATCTCTCTAATCCATATTTTCTATTTCACTCAAAATATTTCACACTCACTCCTGTTTTGCCCTTTTCAGATGTGCTCCACGTTTTGGGAGTCAATTTGTTATATTTTTATTTCTCTTTTCACTTATATATATTGTGAATTTGTTTGTTTTGTCGATTATAAAGAAATAGAGTGAAGTTTTTAAGTTATAAGTTCTTATAGAAATGTGAAATTGTTTTCCAAAATATCTTTATAGTTTTCAAACTGTAAATATGCCGAGTATTTTCACCTCTTTAGTTTAACCTCTTTTCTAGCTCAGACGGATGCCAATGAACATGATGAATTTCTTCTCAGCGGTGCGGTTTCTTTGGACTGCAGGGCTGTCTCTTGAGGTGATGTATTTTGTGAGAGAGAAAGAGAGAAGCAAATAAAATATTTTCAAGGTCCAATCTAGTACCAATTTTATATCAATTTCAGTACCCTTTTTTCTTGAGAATCAGAAATTCAAATATATTTTAGATTAATCTTGAAATTTCCTTATATTTAAAATCCCTAATCTAGGAGGAACCCAACTTATCTGATTAAATTTACTAAAACAAACATATATAGTGAAAAATTGAAACAATGATTCTGCTCAGTGCAGTTTCCGAACAAGTTCTGAGAGAATGTTCGTACAACGAACAGATTATTTTAACCTAAATGTTTTCTTTTTTGATATGCGGTAAAATAGTCTATTGGTGATGTTTTCTCATATGGGATTGAAAATAAAGTTCAGGAGGTCAAAAATAGGAATAATATACATTCAGGAAAAAAAAAGTTCAATGGGAATAGTTCACCTGGACATGAGTTGGTTTTGTGAATCCTGGATATCAGCTATCTTACAGGAACTAGGGAGTTGTATTAGCTGGTACGTACTAGATTTTCTTTCTTCTTCTACAGCTCTCATTACTGGCTAGGAGATCATCGGCTTTCTTTCAGGTTTCTCTGTTTCTAAATCTTCTCAAAAAAAGTTTCGGCTTCTCCTGAAATTTCTCCCGTACCTACTTGTTGATACCACCCACCGTTGTTTTGGTCCCGTTTTTCCACTCACCAAATTTTTCACAAACCACTACTCACCATTTTATTTTTACTCAATCATATGTACAAATATCATGATATAAATTATATTCTGATTTTTAGAAAAGGTTTCTAACGGTATATTAACTTTTTATCATATCCCATTCATCTCATCCATTAATTTTCTTGTAATTTTTCAAATTGGGTTTGTAATTCATAATCTGACAAAATGTGTGTTTTGTTTTCATGTCTAGTCAGTGAAATTCAATGTACAGTGTGTTTTCATGTCAGTGTTGATACTTATTTTGTGTAAAGTGTTTAGTGAAATATTTTTCATTAAAAATGATGATTAATCAGTACCGTATTGTAGGTTGCCTAATGTGGAGCTGAATGTCATTTCCTCAGAAATCATACCGCAGCTGGGAAGTCCCTCAAATAAGGATGTTGGATATTTATTTATACGGTGCATTTTCCGTTTCTATCGCAGTAAAGAGATCGAGTGGTTTTTCAATAGATTTGACGATTTTATTAGCAACGTTAATTTTATTTTTGAAAGACTTTCCGACGTATCCTTCTGCCACGGTACTGGATTGCCATCCTCCATGGCGCTTCAAAGTTATTATGTCCCCTCCTTCATCCCTTGAAATTGTTGCCGAAGAACGTCTGAAGCAGTGACCTGTACATATATGGGGCTTTTCCAGAAAAAAAAAATTGCCTACTGTCATAGCCATACTACCGACTTTGTTAATGCCGACTACCTGTCTAGTGTATTTTCCGCGCTGGTAATTAGAGGAGAAACGTTGTGAACATGTCTCTAAGGAGGGACATTGCATGGATTACAACTCGGTAAAAATTTTATCTACAGAAAAGAACTCTGTCAAGAGGCTCTTCTCAGAAATGGTACATATAGCACAGTCTGATAACTCCTCAAATAAAAAAACAGACTTGAATCACTCCTACTTGATTTGTATGGATAATCCAAAAGTGAGAGAAAATCATCAGATTTCCTCCACAAATCTTCCATCTCACAGATTGAATCTTCCAGTTACTCAAGACACATCATCAGAAATGTGATAATTTAGGCATTCTTTTACAAAAATATTCACTTTGAAAATTAATTGTACATTTTTCAATATTCAAAAAATTCTCACTTTTTCTCACAGTCATCTCATTAATTAAGTTCATATAAAATTCAATTTTAACACAGATGTTGAGGAACTAGGAATGTTTCACTGAACGTGTAATCATATCCAACGTATGTGGTAGACGCAGCTACTCGAAGTGCGAGTTCTTTGGCATCCCTGCTGTGATCTGGTCACAGATCGATATCGGGTCGAAGGCCGCGTGAACTTGGGCATCGTCATTGGTTGGCACTGCACATGCGCCATTTAGACAGTTGTCTTTTGTCAACGGCATTCTGATTATTCCCACGTTTTCGGCGTTTCCTCACCAAGGAACAAACAGGTGGTTTTAAAAATTCGAAAAGCGTATTATTATGTGAAATATTGTTGTTCTTTAACGTCCTGACTGTCGTGTTTTATTGTCTACGCGCAGATATGTTGTGTCCAAAAAAATTTATTCATCGTGCCGTTTAACCTTACTTAAACTGTAAGTTGTTTGACTGATCTCTCTTCATGGATCTAACTGCTTGTTTCACCATATTGTAGAATCATTGATGATGTTTGTGAAGATTATCGAAAGCTTGAAAAAAAAAACAGAAATCTGTGTTATAAGAGTACACTGTTTTGGCCTGCTGCATACCCAAATATTGTCTCACTCATTTCCTAACTAGTCAGCAAACAAGACTACCCTTCTCTTTATATATATATATATATATATATATATGGAACACTTACTAACGTGAGAATAAAATATTAATTGGTACAAAACAAACAGACAAAATTTTACATACTTCAATATTTTTCAGTACCAATTTATATTTTATTCTCCCGTTAGTAAGTGTTCCATATCTCTATCTTTACGAAATATCATCCAATGTATTATTTTTAGTTGTCCTGACGAAGGTAATGAATTTGCCGAAAGCTTGACAAATAACAAAGAGTCCTCTTTGATACTGCCCACAAACTTGACTGCAACCTCACAAAATCAATCGAATTATATATATATATATATATATATATATATATATATATATATATATATATATATATATATATATATATATATATATATATATATATATATATATATATATATATATATATATATATACATATATATATATATATATATATATATATATATATATATATATATATACATATATATATATATTTATATAATTTTTCTTTGATTTTATGTCCTGATATTTCAATTTGTAGGTTGCAGTGGCTATTGATGTAGCAGGGGTATGTCGTAGAGAAGAGTTTTGGAAATTGAAAACCGATAATTTAGAGGATTTATATTTCTACTTCAACGAAGAAATCAGATTACACCAAATCAAAAAAGCCAAGGGCTTCTACTGTAACGGGAGGATTTTAATATATATATATATATATATATATATATATATATATATATATACGATTGTAGGTGCATATAGTATGAGACAGAATTTGAAATAGAATTTCTAATAATGATCAAAAATTCCTTTATTTACTAAAAAAACTAATAATTACAAAAGGCTATGTTAATAAAAAAAAAAGCGATAGAAATTCTGAAAATAATTCCTTCTGAATAAACTTACCTTTATTACTCGTAGTAATGATTTTCGTCATAATCAGCTCCAGAGTTGGTAAGGAGGTCCTTTAGTGAAACGAGTGAGTACACATGTAATTGTTGTAATGTAATGAATACATCGAATTAAGTGACGGAGGTCAAATTATAAACAGTGCCCTCAAGTGTCGGATTGCTACTTGCAGGTTGCAGGGTTCCATTGTTTCCACCGATTACATGTTATTCTTCAATGAAATCAAACAGGAAGTCATTCAATTTCTGGAATAAGCCATCAGGATTCACATAATCATCAAAGTGAATATTAAGTGTTTGGGAGTTACCTTCTTCAAGCGCAAGACCTGAAGGAGACCAGATCATTTAACTCTCAAAATAAAACAATTGACCAATCTATGTATCATATAAATTCCTTCCTTTATGGATTTCGTGATGGTATGATCGCTCAAACTACTTGATTCCAGAAACGTATTTCAGGTAAACATTGTTTTCAGGTTTGGTTTGGATGTACTATAGTTGTGAAATGATACACGATTCAGGACAAGACTGATTTATTTCGTTCCTGTTTTCAAGGTTTGACCATAAGCCCCGAATCGGTATCACAAAAAACATAAGAATTGGAGTCGGTCACCAGAACCGAACTCAGGATTATTTTACATGACATGACATCCCTCTTGTTGAGTGAACATAATTATTTTGAAGAATATAACTTATGAAATTATTGCAAATTATATACACATATATACCACAATCCAACTAAATGCATTGAACATAATTACATAAAAGAAATATTTCAATGTTTAGGTATACATTTTATAAACTCTCATAACGCAGTCTTTGACGAGTTTTAACTTCTCTACCACTTCTTGTGGTATAAGTTATGTAAACTACATCTTCATCAGAATTCCCATCTAAATCCCGTGAACTGTGAGTAAGCTCGTTACTATCAAAATCTACGGATTCCTTGTTCTCCTCTGCATTATCATAGGTAATGGGATATCTATTTATTTACATTATTCATGTTGTCTATTCCTAGACAAAACATTGCCATTTTTGAATTTTCTATTGTAGGATCGAGGCCGAACTTCAAATTTTGAAATGACAACACCCTTATGCCATTGTTTATCATTCAATTTGCGTTTAACTAATAAAGTCTCATTTTTCTCAAAAGTATGATTATCGTTCCTGGTATTTCTATCATAATATTGTTTTTGTCCGATTTCTAAATTATTTTTAATTTTCGGAAAGTCGTTTCTCTTCGGTTTCAAGATATTGCTTGGAACAGGCAAAACATCCTTGAGGTGTCTAGACATAAGAATTTTAGCGGGTGATTCCAAATAACTGGCTATTGGTGTATTTCGGTAGCTCAATAAAGCAAAATATAAATCTTTATTTTCAAATTTCGCTTTACGAAGCATGTTTTTCAAAGTAGCTACATGTCTCTCTACCAATCCATTCGACTGGGGATAGAGAGGGCTGGATGTAGTGTGCGTGAACTGCCATGTTTTAGAAAAATTTTTGAAAAATATACCACTGAATTGTGGCCCCCCATCATCAATTACTACATTTGGAATACCATGACGAGCAAAGATTGATTTTAAATGGGTGATTATTTCTGCAGATGATGTTGATTCTGCCAATTTTGCAAATTCAACATATTTTGAGGAGTAATCTACCACCAATAAATATATTTCATTATCAAGATAGAAGAGATCGCATCCAACTTTTTGCCATGGCAAATCAGGCACACTGTGGCAGATCATTGGCTGTTTCAACTTGTTTCTCTGAAAAGATCTGCACGTAATACAGTTTGGTCTTCTATTTCTTTAGACATGTTGGGCCAATAGAAACATCCCCTAGCTCTATTTTTGCATTTGACTATTCCCATATGGCTGTAGTGTATTCTATCCAAAATCTCTTTTCGCATTTCATTCGGTATTACTAATTTTTTACTTCTATACAATAAACCATCCGCTTCAGTTATTTCGTCTTTGAATTTGAAATAGATTTTCACCAAGGGGTCTGTCCCTTTGATTGATTTTGGCCAACCATCTCTAATATATTTCAGTAAAATTTTCATTTCGGGATCATATAACGTTTTTCTTTTGATTTCCTCGAGTTTTTCATCAGAAGCATTTATATTTGCTCTCAACAAACAAATTTGATAATCGATCTCATCATCGACCTCTAATTTTTGACTTTCATTGATATAAGCTCTTTATAAGGTATCTGCTATGAAGAGTTCTTTGCCTGGTTTATACCTTAACTTGATATCATATCTCTGAAGCCTCATCGGGCAATCATGAAAAGGTTCATTGAAAATTTGTACGAGTGCTTTATGGTCCGTTTCCATCGTTATAGTTTTTTTAAGGCATACAATTCTTTTTCGATTTGGGCATAGTTTTTCTGAGCATCTGTCAAAGATTTCGAGGCATACATACAAGGCAACTCATTTTGCATCAATACTGCACCTACTCCGTCTTTAGAAGAATCCGCCGATATCGTTATAGGTTTTTCAGAATCGTAAAACTGTAAAATAGGCTGACTTATCAGTTTTTGTTCCAGTAATTCTATGGCGTTTTCATGAGTTTTCTCCCACGACCAGGCAATATCTTTCTTCAGCAGTTCTTTTAATGGAGCTGTTCTACTTGACAAATTCTGTATGAATTTTCCTACATAAGTAATCATACCTAAAAATCTCTGCAGATCGACTTTATTTTTAGGATGTGGTATCTCCTTAATTGCCCTAATTTTGGAATCATCCGGTCCATAACAAAACTGAGATATTCTGTGACCCATGTAAACAATATCTGTGAGACCTATTTTGCATTTACTTTTGTTAAATTTCACGTTATTATTACTGGAAATAGATAAAACCTTTTCTAATCGCTCATCGTGTTCTTTCTTAGTTGTACCCCATATCAAAAAATTTTCAACGTATATCTCGACCCCCGGAATATTGAAAATTTACCGAAATCTCTTGTGAAAGACCTCAGGAGCACTGTTAATTCCGAAGGGTAATCTGAGGAAACGATATCTCCCGAAAGGAGTTGCAAAAGTGCATAAGTTCGAACTTTCTGTATCTAAGACAATCTGCCAAAATCTCGACACGGCATCAAGGGTGCTGAAATATTTTGCATTTGTTAATTTTACACTAATTTTTTCAGAAGTTGGCAACGGAAAATGTTCTCTTCATATGTTTTTATTGAGATCACCAGGATCGAGGCAGATTCTCAAGGAACAATCTTTTTTTGCCACTAAAACTATTGGGTTCACCCATTCAGTAGGATCGTCTACTTTACTGATAGTTCCTTGAGTTTCCACATTTCGGAGGCAAGTTTGAAATTTTTGTTCCAATGGAAATGGTATTTTCCATGCAGGATAAATTTTAGGCTTAGCGTCCTCTTTCAACTGAATGTGGAATGGTTTATAGAGACTACCAATTCCTTCGAAAACATGTTTATATCGATCGATAATATCATAGTTACATAAGAAATCGATTTTCTTTATAATTTTCAATTCAATGCAGCAGTCTAATCCTAAAATCGGAGGCGAGTCAACATCAACTACAACAAAACTTAACCTATAAGACTTATTTTTATAATAACAATGTAGAGTACATTCTCCAACGACAGGTATGGCATCGTTCGAATAGCTTGTAAGGGTAACATTCGATTTTTCCACATTTTGTGTAGCATTCAAATTTTGCAAAGTTTTCACATTGATTACATTTGTCATACCCCCTGTATCCAATTTGAATACAGTATCTTTGATTTTATTGACCAAAATCTGAACATGCCACTCCTTTCTACTTCTATCATCATAAGTATCATTTACCATTCCTATAAAAACATAGTCATTGTTATCTGGTTCTTCTGTTTCACTTTGGAAATGAACAGAATGGACGCTTTTGTAACGACACATTTTTTGAAAATGATTGAAAGTACCACATGCATCACATCTCTTACCAAATGCTGGACATTTTCTAATTGGATGTGTTGACCCACATTTGTAGCAATTCACATGTTGTACAGGTTGCTGCTGGTTGTGACCAAACCTGTTTCTATAATTCCTCTGAAACTGAGGTGGACGTCTTGTGAAATCCGCACTCGTGCTTGGCCTAACTCGACCACTTGGTACACTTTGGTTAGCCCGCACTAAACACAAATCTTTCACTTCACTTGCCATTTCCATCCCCTGTTTCTTCGACTCCTGCACAGCCAAACAAATATTTTCTGCTTTCTTCAAATTCATGTTGGTGTCCTCTAGAAGTCTTTCTCTGAGTTGGTCACTGATAAGACCAATTATAAGAACGCTGCATACTAACGAGTCTTCCAAATCGGCAAAATCACAATTTTTTGCTTTGTTTTTCAGATCAGTTGAAAACTGCTGCAAGCTTCCTCCTTCGAGCTGCTTTCTCGTGAAAAACTTGTGTCTTTCATACACTAAATTAGTTTTGGGATGGAAATTTTTTTCAAATTCTTCGATTAGAGCTTCGAGTTTATTCTGTTCCTCCTTTTTAACTTGAAAGTATTGAAATAGCGGATACCGGTAACATAGAAAGTGTCAGATATGTCATTTTCATAGTTCAAGTACCTTCCATTTACCACATGGTGTCCGCCTCAACTGTTGTATCATACACGAATCCGAATTAAAAAAAATGATTTCAACGTTTATTTTAATGTGTGAAATATGTCTCTTGGAAATGTTTACGACATATTTCTTGAAATGTACAATTATTTTGCAAGAAGAGGAACAATTTCATTAATTGTCTGTGTTTCATTCATGAAACATGTAACATATTTTTTCATACACTGTTATCTGTTTGATTTGCTTCTCAGCGGAAATTATTCCTGAAACGTACAAATGAATGTAAGCTTACATTTTTATTCATTCAATTGATCAGGCATGATACTTGCGGAGAACTTCATTTATTCTTGTCACATATATGTTTTGTTTCACGAATTATCTCTGTTGGTTTTTCAATACCCAGGTAATATAAAAATAATTGTAATATATTATATAGTTTTCCTACTCCTATCGATGAATATTCTAAACGGATACGTAGGCGACTCCAGTCAACTAAAAGGACATGATTTCATAACCACAAAAGGTGGGATACGATTTCCGCCGATCACAGAGTACCAAATACCTGGTTACCAGGGACAACCTTGTTGAAAAGTCACAATTCTGATCTGTCTTCCTACAAACACGAAATCCAAGTTGTTTCATTCAAGTATAAATAAATGTACTCATTTTGGAAATATTCTGTTTCATTGAGTCGAATTTGAATTGTCACATCTGATGTTTGTTTTTGTGGAATTGAAGGACTTACATCTACTCTTCACACCTACTAAATCATACGGTCCATGTGGCCTAGTGTTTGAAGTTCTAGCCATATGACACAAACTACTTTATTGTCATGGGTGACTTTCTACTCACAGATGTCCTCGAGATTTCCGTTAAGGTGAAACTTCCAAACAAAAATCTATTCAACGAGTCAAATTCACTCAGCATACGAACTGAAAGTGAAATGTGCTATTAAAGGCCACAAATCTCGACTTAGGTAACCAAAAATCGACTATAAGCGGCCTTTAACACCTTAAAGTCAACCTGAAAGATTCCACATGAATAGTTCTATGAGGAAAATTGATTATTCCAGTTCAAAAACAGCCGAAAGATTTTTGCATATCGTCACCTATCGGAGAACACATGACTGGATAGACAATTTAATAAATATACACACAAAGATGGAATACCAAGAAAATATAACCATTATAAAATACCTTTTTTTATACGAATATGACAAATATTTCTCATCCCGATGAAACAAAATGAGATAATAGAGAAATAAAACAAGATTAGGCTGAAACCCTTGAAATATATGTTCCAAATGATATAGAAGCATACCTACGAACAACATTTGATATTACTGTTGACCTATCCAGCCCAAACAAAAATAATAAAAAATCACAAGTTTCGAAATCAATATACCATAAATATCGAAACTTTCTAATGAATAGTAATGGTTTCGATGATAATACAACTCAGAATGCAAAAAATACTGGATAACAGTAAAAGAAATTAATGAATTTTCGGATCGTAACAACTCCACCTTTCCTCCCTTTCAGAAAGAAATGAACGTTGAAAAAACTCATAAATAAACAAAATATGTCTTACGCTCAGATCAATCTCCGTCAACATTCGGATCGGGCTTCAGATCCTTGGTGTGATATACTCCCACTGAAGTTCCTTCCTCATCCTCCACCTCGTAAATCAGATATCTCACTTTTCTACGAACTGTGTAAGGTCCAGCTAATTTCGAAGTGAAATCTTCTATTGCATCAGACAGGGCGTACTGTTTGTTTCAAACATGATCTCCCACCTGATATTCGACGGAGCGTCTTCAAAAATTATACTGGTCCTTGAACTTTTCGTGTGCTATCTTAGGTCGTTTTTTAACGAATTTTCGAACTTTACTGAGCCCTGCTAATCTATTCCTTTCAATGCCTCCATTTCCTTTAGGCCTGTGAAGGATACATCCACTACCTCGGGTGATCTTTTCCTGCCCGAAATTAACGTAATACGGACTTTGCCCGGTCACTTCATGTCGTTCAGAACGCAGAAAGCATTGTCTTCAGAACGCGATTTAACCGTTCTGTTGGGTTGCACTGAGGTGAATAATTTGGTTTATGAATTATTTTAACACCATAGTCGTTACACAGTATCTGAAACTTTTTACTTCTATACTGAACACGCATCTTGAGAATTTAGCAACACCATATAATACAAAAACATATGTCGGTCGAAATACGTCGCCAAGGTTTTTCGAGTTCAAGTGCTTTGCCCTTTAAACCCGCAGGACGTTTTTGTTCTGGCTTGGTTCGTAAAAAAACTCAACATCCATGATATATTTGGTTGTCAGCTTTCATCATCGGCCAATACAACAATCGAGTAATACAATGGTAATTTTTAGTAATGCCCGCATGACCAGCGGTAGGAGAGTCATGATATCCTTTGAAGATCTCCGATCGACTTCCTTTTGGAATAACTGGCCACGTTTACACCGTCGCTTGGTAAGCTGACTAATGACTTTATTTTAACCAAATCGTCTTGGTCATCTTGGTGTAAACTTAGTCAGGTGACCAGCTTGGTTTGGTACCCAAAATCGTTGCGTACCAGACCAAAATAGTTATGTGACCAAGATGGTGTGAACACCTACGGCCTTGACTATCCGCAAGTTGCAGAATTTGGTTTGAATCTTTGCTAAGCATAAGTCTGAGCTCTGTGTATTCCGTTGTTTTATCATTTTATTTTCATTTTCCTTATCTGTTTTATTCTCAACTCCTGATATTTTCTCATATCCCTTCTATGAAGCCTTATAATTTTTGATAATCTCGCCTTTCTTTCACAATTCATCATTTGCCAATGTACTACAATTGCCCTTACTCTCAAATCCATTTTTCTATATATTTTTGCAATCTATCAACTCAATACAACCACATATATCAAATCCAAATCTGATGTTTATTATTTCTGATTTTAATCCATGAATTATTTAATGTTTTCATGTCGAAAAATATGAGTTACAGCAGAGTTGCAAACCTGTTTATACTTCTGTCATGTTCTATGGTATGCTTACCAAATAAAAACTATACTGTTTACTAATTGAAGATGGTGAAAACAGGCAGTAACTAATTGACTTAGTCTGAATTTGGTATGGTCAACTTGATCAGAATACCAAATTAGCGCACGGTGTAAACGTGGCCACTATCTGAATAGGAATTTTTTAATTGATTCTGACCTATTCATATACCATTCATACCATTTATCCTTGAGATCTCCTATGTCAAATCTCCTTGAAAAATATTATCGAGAGCGGGATAGGCTCGTGATAATGCATCTGGAAACACATGTTCTTTTTCACGATGATTATTTCCCTCAATGCGAATGAACGATGAAACAGTTGAAAGCTAGACTGCTTTTACAGAGTTTTACAGCGATTGAATGCACTAGACCTTTTAACCGATTAAAATGTTCGAAATGAACCGGGCGTTTGGATCACTTTTCAGGTACTATCTCTGGTACTATATTGTTCCTGTGTTCGATTTTGATATTTCCTGAGTTTACATGTTTTCTGGAAATAATCTAAACATATATCCGTCCTTCACCAAGTTCAATCGACCAAAATGCGTGCATTTCCATGATTTTCAAAATTTTGCTTTCAAGCAAATGCTTTCGTGTATAATAATTTAAAATAGAATCCCTCGACCTGCGGTCTCCGGATTTTATCAAATTATCATACATTCAAGTCATTTGCTAAGCAAAATTTCGAAAATCATGGAATTCCAGCACACATTTTAACCGATTAAACTTGGTGCACTCGGGATATAACCTCCGATTAATTACCAAACTAACATTTTTAGTTATAAATACGTTAATCTTACCTTCGATCAGGTCTTCTGAAAGAAGACTAGATTACGTAATTTTTACCTTGTAATTACCAATGTGAGGAAAAATTTGAAGTAATTTGGACGTCGAAAATTGGAATATTTGGACATTTAGTTTACTAGGTTGAGGGTAAAAATAAGTAATTTTGACATGAAATTTGTCAGAAATAAGTAAATATCAAGCTTCAATCAACCTTTCTGTTACCAATTATTCCCTTGGACGAATGAGTAAACAAAGAGAGGTTTCCTTATATGAATAGCATACATATATACATATTATCTCTATCTCAACTTCTCATAATTTGGTTGCCACAACGAATCAGCTATGGTCAAACGAAATGCTGTCAATAGGTATGGGAATATAAAAATTATTGTCATACAGTAGCTACATGCTCTTTCCTCAACAATATTCTCCTTGCAGCGCAAATTTTTTTGTGAAATGATGGTTCTTACCTTCATAAAATTCACGGGCCTCTTTAATATGCGATTTAATGCAAAAATAATTTAGATTGATTGCACATGTTTGAATTTTTTCTTCAAAAAACAATCTTTCAGCAGAGTCATGGTTTTAAAATGTCATATGCAGCCATTATTCAAAAATAAATCGTCAGAATGAACTAAAATTCAACATATTATCGATATTTATTGATGGGTTAAACAGATATTCCAATTAAATATTGGGTCATTTTTGAAATGTACCTATAAGTCAATATTCTTCTTCTTACGGTATGAAATCAAGTTAATAATTGAACTATTAGACCTGTTAAACAACCTTTATATTCCCTGACCGTAACGGCTTATATCTAGTCACATTTAGGTGAATATTCACCAAGAGAGAATACTAAAACATTCATTGTGTTATGATGACATTTGCTTCGTAAATTATACCCTAAATAATACCAGAATTCAAACCGACCCAATCCTTGCGACGGTTGGGTCATTTTTGAAGGGCAAAATAGGTAATTTCTCACATGTTTCTTTCTAAAAAGTGGCTTATGGAATTTGAAGGGGATTTACTGGTGATTACTCTCCTGTAATTAACCAAGGTTGCTACTTATGAATCATTTATACTTCGAAGTTAAATATTCAAGGCCTGTACTACCAGTATTATACTTCTTTTAGACATTTTTCCCCGTCATGTGGAATAACTGTCCTAAAATGTTAGTTGGGTACTTCATAGTCGAATTGTTGCCCATCATTCTAGTCGACCCTGAAGGGCATTGGGATTAACAAACCAAGGAATGGCAATCAGTCACAACATAAAACTTGGAACGGGATAAGTAGCATATGACATGTTCTCTATCCTCGAACTTTTGTGTAAGAATATTACCTAATCTATAGGCAGAAGCGTCTGCCTGTACGTGAAAACGATAATGAGAATTAGGACAAGCTACAACAGGTGCTTCTACTAACACATCTTAAATGCTGCAGAAATCACAAATCTTCTACCTTCATGTAAAAGAGTAATCCGAAAACCCGTTCACGAACCGTCTATAACACTATACCATACCAATCACACGGCGGACTTCAGAAACATTTTCTGGGGTGAAAAAATCACAATAGCTGCTATCTATTCAGCATTCACCGCTATACCGCTTTCATTTATCATAATATATCCCAAGAACTCCAATTCCGGTCGGCAAAATGAACATTTCTCATGGTTCAAGGTAAGATACGCCTCTTTCAAGCGTTCAAATAAGCTCGATAGAACTTCAATATGTTTCTCGAAACTTGGTGTGGCTACAATAATATCGTCCAGGTTCTTGAAGCTGAATGATTCGAGCTCTTGGCTCAACAAATCATCTACTAATCGCTGAAAAATTGCAGGCGCATTATGTAAGCCAATTGACATGCGCGCAAACTGATACTGCCCCCGTGATGGTACAGTGAATGCTTCATACTTACGTGAGTCTGGCTCTAACTCTAACTTGACAATAAACATTTTGGATGTCTATGGAAGAAAGAAACTTGGCTTCATCCAACTTAGTCAATATATCAGAAATATATGGCAGTGGGTAAGAATCGCGTTCCGTAACGCTGTTAAGCTAGCAAAAGTCTACAAAGAAACGCCATGCATGATCACGCTTCGGAACTATTGATATGGAGGTAGGCCATCCACTACTGGGACAGTTATCCCCATGTTCAAAGTTCTGTCCAGTTCTGCATCTATCAGTGCTTGTTTGAAAGGAGACACCGGAAAATAAGGTTGCTTTATCGGTTCTTCTTGGGTTAGGCGAATCTTATATTTCACTACCTTGGTAACACTAAGTTCATCAGATGCTACACTTCGAAAATAATCAACAATTGAGTTCAATCGATCTTACATCTGAGCAGTTGAAACATTATTTGACTCAATGATGGAGTTACTTAGTCTTCTGATGCAAAAAACCATATATTCATTATAATATTCCGGGATATACGTCAATAGTTTTGATTACACTACGGAGTTCTATTGGTACCGTGGGCACTCCCAGCAACAAAAAGAACTAGCATTTGCTACCTTACAGCTTACCATCGGCATAGTACTCAATTTGACATCTAACCCTACGAAAAATTTCCATCCAACATCATTCATGAAAACCTTATTAGCACCGCTATCCAAAAGACCATAAAAATCTTAACCTAAAATTTACACACTCACAAAAGGACATTCTCCTTCCTCACCTTGTGCTTAAATATACTCCAGTACAATATTTTCTGTTCGAAGTTGTTGGTCGACGAGGAAATGTAAGAGTCAATAGGACGACCACCTATTGGCTCTTCGGTTCGTTTTCCGAACCAATATGTAAATTTCCTCTATTTGTACAAGGACAATTATTTTTCGTGAATCTGTCTTTGCCTCAAGTAACGTACCTCAATTCATGCTTTCGCTTAGGGCAATCCTTCACTTAATGTCGTGTCTGATGACAACGCCAACGTCATTTCCTTAACATCTATTTCGCGAACTACCAAGCTTCAAGCAAAATCTGACAAAAATAACTCTTCTCTGACAATATTTCATTTTGATTTTTGCAATTAATTATACCACATGAGTGTCTTGTCAATTGAAATATTTGAATCTCAATCACTAGTTATTTTTTCTTCGGCGTTTCTGGATGTGTTTCTAGGAATTGGTGGTTATATTTTTTTTTCTCTTTGTTATTCGAAATTGTTTCTGATTTGTATGCATCTTAGGCGACACATACTGCCATAATAAATGTTGATATGTTTAGGTTGAGTGGAAAATAGCACTTGTTTGACTCTCAGTGAGTTCGAACAACTTCTGCCTTTTGAAGATATTATTTGTTATGATGTCAAAGTTTTGAATTTGTAATGTGTATCTATCTATCAATAAAAACGTTCATATTCTGTTATGTCTGCCTCAAACCTTGAATACTGGCAGTGGAATAACTGAGATAACTGGCAAAATTCGTTTTATTCAATCAAAACGAAATTGATATGACAAGACATGACATAAAAACAAAACTATAAACAAGTTCCTTTTTTATTTTTTAACGGGTGTTACTGCGTGATCGTAACACTTCCTTCCTCTCATCTTTGAAAATCTTGAAGATACTTGGGTGGCTGCTTCTCACGAAATGATCGACGTAATCCCATAACTAGTTCATCTTCACTTTCCTTTAAACGATCACTTGTTTCTTCTTCTCCAACTCTCGTAGCCTCATCTATTGTAGTCATATTTTGTCCATCCTGATCCACACATACTGAAGTAGGGTTAGTATCTTTCACTACTTGATCCAGATGTCGTTTTATGACTCTACCTTCATCAGTTTCAATAATGAAATTCCTTGGACCTTGTACTTCTTGAATAACTCCTGGTAACCATTTTTCATTTGACGTATAATTCCTATAAATAACTCTATCACCATCTTTCAGAGTTCTGGATGCTGAATTTTTCGTTTCTGAAGCCTTCTCGAATTGTTTTATTTGTTTTTCGACCACTTTCGAAGAATATCCATTCGGATGAATGAGATCTAGTGATGATCTGATCCTCCTTCCCATTAATAACTCACAAGGTGGTTTTTCTGTTGTTGTGCTGGGTGTTATTCTCGAAGTGAACAAGAGGTTCGACAACTGTTGTTGAAAAATCTTTCTCTGCTCGGAATTTCTTCAAATGATGCTTGAATGTTCTGACTAATCTTTCAGCCTGTCTATTAGTTGCAGGATGATATGGTGATGAAAGAACATGCCAAATTCCATTTCTTCTCAAAAAATCTTCGAACTCTTCGGAAATAAATGATTTTCCGTTATCTGATACAATCACTGTTGGTAGTCCATGAGTGGCAAAAAGCTTCCTCAAAAGATCAAGTACCACTTCATACATTTCACTTCGGTTATTTGTGGCCATTTGGAATATGCATCAATCAATATAAAAAAAAGTCTTCCTTGAACTGGTCCCGCAAAGTCAATGTGCAGTCTTTGCCATGGTCCTCCTGGATATTTCCATGGTATTATCGCAGCAGTTGTTGGCATTTCCTGATTTTCTTCACACAATCTGCACTCTTCAACCATTTCTTCTATCTGGGTATCGATTTTTGGCCACCATATAACTTCTTGCGAGAGCTTTCATGCGATTTTTACCTATATGCTCTCGATGAAATAAATTCAGTACTTCTCTTTGCAATTTCTCTGGAATGACTACTCGAGTCCCTCTCAATAAACAGTCTCTCTGGATGGATAACTCGTTCCAAATTTGCTTGAATGGTTTGAATTCTCGAGATTCATCATCAATTTCTGAACCAAATCTCAAAACTGGAATTGTTTTGGAAATTATTGCGTCTTTATTGGAAATTCTGGCGATTTTCTCTGGCGTGATTAGCATTTCCTCTGATTCGATGAATAAAACTTCTCCTGGTTCCGGAATATCACATTCAGCTATAGGAAGGGGTAAACGGCTCAATCCATCAGCGTTACTATGTTTTTTTCCTGGTCTGTATTGGATTTTATACTGGTAGGAACCCAGGATTAGTGACCATCTTAGGAGTCTGGGAGGAATCATGTTGGAAATCTGTTTTTCAAGATTGAACAATCCAACAAGTGGTAGATGATCTGTCAACAATATGAAGAAACGTCCTGCCAAGTATTGGTGAAACTTTTTCACAGCAAATATCAAGGATAACGCTTCTTTATCCAACTGAGAATAGTTTCTCTCACTCTTCAACAAAGTTCTGGAGGCATATATAATTGGTTTCTCTGTACCATCTGGCAGAAGATGAGACAAAACTGCTCTGATTCCGTACTGGGAAGCATCTCCAACAACTAACAAGGGTAATTCTGGAGAGTAATGAATCAGAACAGATTCAGAACTTAGAAGATTTTTGGCTTCCTGAAAACTTTCTTCTGCTCTCTTTGACCATTTAAATTCGATGTTTTTCTGAAGAAGGTGGTACAAAGGTTGCAGAATACTTACAAAAATATATTACAGTTTCCTGTATGATTTTCACTCACAATGGGTTTACAAAACCGCGACACGTGTTTCGCTATTACAATAGCTTCTTCAAGCAAGATAAATGAATCACTATGCTATAATACGCTATTTATATACAAGTAGGTCGAACGTCTCTTACAATAAAGGTCCGACTTAGGTCCGATATTCGACCCATAATTTGTCCAAATAATTAGTTACCTACGAAGATTATTCCTAGAAATAGAATTATTGGCCGGGAACATATTCAACAATGGGGAGTTATTTAATTCAACCTGATCATTCAATAAATATTCTGAATTTTTCCCTCTATTGATTTCCAAGCTTTCTAGAAGGTTAAGTTTCCAACCTTTCTGCTCAAAATGCCTTATTTTGAACTCGTGGTTGAACTCATGACCTTCCAGAATGAGGTGACTTGCATAAGTAGAATTTGTTTTTCCATTCAAAAAACTAGCTCTGTGTTCTCCTAGGCGAGTGTTGAAAGATCTTCCCGTTTGGCCTACGTAGTACATCGGACATGACCCACATGTTAATTCATAAACTCCTGATCTTTGTGACGATTCATTTTTGTCTTTATTATTTTTGATATTATTATTAATACAGCTTTTCGTACTAATAATAAATTGGGGATATATATATCAAAAATAATAAAGACAAAAATGAATCGTCACAAAGATCAGGAGTTTATGAATTAACATGTGGGTCATGTCCGATGTACTACGTAGGCCAAACGGGAAGATCTTTCAACACTCGCCTAGGAGAACACAGAGCTAGTTTTTTGAATGGAAAAACAAATTCTACTTATGCAAGTCACCTCATTCTGGAAGGTCATGAGTTCAACCACGAGTTCAAAATAAGGCATTTTGAGCAGAAAGGTTGGAAACTTAACCTTCTAGAAAGCTTGGAAATCAATAGAGGGAAAAATTCAGAATATTTATTGAATGATCAGGTTGAATTAAATAACTCCCCATTGTTGAATATGTTCCCGGCCAATAATTCTATTTCTAGGAATAATCTTCGTAGGTAACTAATTATTTGGACAAATTATGGGTCGAATATCGGACCTAAGTCGGACCTTTATTGTAAGAGACGTTCGACCTACTTGTATATAAATAGCGTATTATAGCATAGTGATTCATTTATCTTGCTTGAAGAAGCTATTGTAATAGCGAAACACGTGTCGCGGTTTTGTAAACCCATTGTGAGTGAAAATCATACAGGAAACTGTAATATATTTTTGTTAATATGGATTTTCATCAAGTATCGGCCAGTTCAATTCAATATTTGCAGAATACTTGATTTTTCTTTCATGAACCTTTCGTAAAAATTCATCAAACCCAAAAAAGCTTGTAGTTCTTCTTTATTCTTAGGAGTTGGGGCTTTTTGGATTGCCAGATTTTTTTCTTGTGTAGGATAGATACCCTTTCCATCGATTTTGAATCCCAAATGAACAACATCTTTAGCGGCAAACTGACACTTGTCGACTTTTAGGCGTAGACCTGTTTCTTTCAATCTTCGGACAACTTGTTCCACTCGTTTCCAATGCTCTGGTAGCGTTGATCCTGTTATAAGGATATCGTCTGAGTACACGACAGTTCCTGGGATGCCGGCAAGTAGGGATTCCATTATTCTCTGGAATATACTGGGTGCTGAAGATATTTCAAATTGTAAACGAGTTACTCTGTATAAACCTCGATGAGTATTCAATGTCAATAATTTAGAAGCTTTTTCTGTAACTTTCACTTGAGTATAAGCTCTTTCTGAATCTAATTTCGTAAAAAATTGTCCTCCACCTAGTTTTGTAAAAACTTCACTATTGGTTGGTAAAGGAAATACTTCATTTATGATTGCTCGATTGACAGTTGTTCGGTAGTCACCACATATACGTATTCTTCCGTTCGTTTTTACGACCGGAACGACAGGTGATGCCCATTCTGAATATTTGACTGGTACTAAAATTCCATCTTCTATCATAATATCCAATTCTTCGTCAATTTTCTCTCTCATAGCATATGGAACTGGTCTAGCTCGACAAAATTTCGGAATAGCATTTTCTATAACAGGAATATCAACTGGTTGACCAACATATTCACCAAGACCCTTAGTGAAAACTTCGGAATATTGTTGCAATGGTATGGGCACGTCACTGGTGATAGTGAAAATTTCATCTGGGAATGTTATGCCTAACGGACCAAACCAATTTCTTCCTATCAGAGATGGGCCGTTTCCTTCAATGACTATCAGTGGTAATTGCATGATTTCGCAACTAGTGTTCACTTTTGTTGACACTTCACCTTTAACTGGCAGTTTTTTATCTCCCCAGGTATGTAACTGAACGCTGGAGGGACTCGGACGTTTATTCTGGAAAATTTCATTGAATGTAGTTTCACTGATTATCGAATAGGATGCTCCTGAATCAACTTCCATTTCAAGTAACTTTCCTTCGACTTTAATTATTCTTTTGTAAGCAGGTATTCTCTTCATATTACTCAATAGTTGTTCGGAATCATTATGACATATATATTCCTTCATATCCTGAACGTTTTGGTTATAACAATCACCGTTGATATTATGAGTACTACTGCTTCGTTTGTAATTCGATTTCTGGAATTTTCTGCCAGATTTCTTCTTTGTAATACAAGCTTTTTCAATATGACCTGTATTTTTACAGAAATTACATTTATAATTAATGAAACACGATGATTCTCATTACATCTGAAGCATCTCTTATTATGTTCACTTTTGTTATCTGGTAGTTCCTTTTTTTTATTTCTGCCACTATTCGCAATCTTATTCATGGAAAAAGTCGAAGTGTGATTGTTTTTTAAATCAATTACATTTTTCTGTGTATTTTCGGACGTTTTGGCTTCGTCTATAGCTTTCTGTAAAGTAAGAGAGCTATCTGATAATAAACGTCTCTGCAGAGCTCCATCTCTAACACCAATAACCAAACGATCGCGAAGCATGTCGTTCAAGTCTCCAAATTCACAAAATTGACTTAAACTACGTGAACTTGCTATGAACTCTTGATTGGTTTCTGCACTCTTTGATTGAACTTAAATCGTTCCACAATTTCATTATGTTGAGGATTATATCGTTTCTGAAGTAAGTTGACGATGTCTGCATACGACAAATCTTTGATCTGGACTGGTGCAGCAATAGATCTGATTGTCATGAACAAACTGGTACCACAAGTAGATAGCAAAATAGCTGTCTTCGTTGTTGATTCATCAATTTGATTTGCTTCTAAGTAGTACTGGAGTTGCTCTTCATAAATATCCCACGTATCAGACTCTGGAATGAATTCCTTCATTTTCCCGTAAGTGCAATTCATTTTACTGGTGTTGGGTGTAAAGACGCCCGGAATTGAATATACAACTTGATTTCTTCCATTCCATAGGCACCACGTGGTATTTTTACTGTGTATTTCTGGAGTATGGGTGGGGTGTCATCACTTTTTCTGAAACTGATTAAATTGTTTGCTCCAGTTATATCATTGAATGTATTGCATCCGTAGAATCCCAAGAGTCCTAATCCATAACGGCTGTTTCTATCCAATTCAATGGGTGGAAAAAAGTCTGCACTCAAGACGCTGGTCCCAAAAGCTTGTAGCTCGAACTTCCGTGACTTGACTGACACATTCGATGAATCGCATATCATCAATTTATCGCTGTCTACAACACATCTCGAATATTTTACATTTTTTCGTCGATATTGTATTGCAATCAATGTCATCTTTATTGACACCAATATTCATGTCCTCTCTATTGCAAAAGCAACAGAATAATTTTTCAGGTGGGTGGCCATCATTTACATCAGACTCTGAATTGGATTTGTCATCAGGATGGTGTTCATAACAATATTCATACTTCATTATGTCGATATTATCTTGTAGATGTTCGGGTAACTTGTGCTGAAACCATAGTTTCACGTAACATTTTCAGTTGTGATCACGCTGAACAAAATTATAACCCTTCATTTTGTAACATTTATTCCTATTCATTGGTGTTGAAAATAATTGCTACAATCACAAATGGTTTAGACAACTACCTGTATTGAATCCTGTATTGCTAGTTGCTTACCTTTTCATATGCTTATTTGAATCTATCGTGCGAACAAATTTACGATTTGTTGGAGTTTTTTGCATTTTTAGTACTTTGTTTTCTCTCTGCTTTTCACTGCCTCATGGGGAATATCGAGGCTTTTCGTTATAATAATCACGAGAGTACAGCTGATTTATTGTATCTGAAATAAGTGAACTCTGAATTTATTTTGTCTGATTTGAGTATAATATTGTTAAATATTTTACAATCTTGGCATTCGGTCATTTCTTTTTAGGTAAGATGATTTGAAAAATTTGTAATTCGTTACATGATCAACGAAATATTTCTTTTTAGATACAAAAAGTCATTTTTTATTGTGGTCACTGTGGATTTCGCACAATCAGTCAATAAACCTGTTTTCTGGGACATCTCACGGATTTCTTTATTTACGAACTCAGCTCAACCCACGAGAGTTTCAGCTCATCTTGACGCCCAACGACGAAGCTGAAAAATATAATTAGAAATCATTATGCAACAGGAACAAAACGCCTATAAATTACGGAAAAACAAAAGGCTAGATTATGCAAGTCTACATCATAAAAGACCACCGATTTTATCTCACTCAGAGCACACAAATAGTGGGACAGAAGGTAACATCTTTTCTAATAAAACTATGGATCCGAGAGTTACTCCAGTGATACAATCAGCTAGTACAGGGGTCATACCTAAAAGTGTTTTGATGAGAAATGAACCACCTTCAGATGAATTTTCAACCCCTGCTGGAGCATCCTTGAGGTTTCCAAATCGTGGCATGTCGGCACCCCCACAACGAAACAAAGTTACAGCGAACAATTTAGAAAGGAATTTTTCATTTTCAAGTACTTCAAATCCAAATTTTCAATTTCCCTCGGAAAATCAACATGATGCTAATGTACAAGAAAATCAGTTCAAATATTTTCAAGCACATTCCGATTTGAATATTTTAATTTCTGATACTGTTTCTGTTACTGATACTGTTCCTATAAGACAGTCTCATCTTTCTTCACAAACGAATGTACAGGGTGTACCGAATGCCAATATTCCAAGCCTCTCAACTAGTTTTTCTAACCTCAATATGAGAACAGAGGCTCAATTTAATTTGGGTGATATTTGCAAATTCATCCCAACTTTCGATAATGACGGTAATTTACAACCACTAGAATAGTATGAAAATATTATTAAGCAGATCGTTTCAAAATTCAGCGAAGTTATGGTGGGATGCTTTCTCTCACACATTCACAAACTATGCTCATTTCAAAGCAGAATTTATCAATCATTTTTGGGGAACAAAAACACAAAGAACAATAAAAGATAAACTAGAAAGTGATCGATTTAAAGGTGGTTTATTTGTTGACCATTTCAATTATTGGGTGGCACAGACAAAATATTTACAACCTCAATATTCCCCTAGTGATTTTTTAGATTTCATTGCACCCCATTTCCCCCAAGTATCTCTTGCATTCTTTTGGGTTGTACTACTTTTTCACAAGCAGTGACAACACTAAGATATGCGGATGAATATTACAAAAATTAAGCAAAACCAAATAAATTTCTAGGTATTCAGGAAAATAGTAAATATTCCACAAACTTGAATCATAATCTCCATTCTGGTTCCAGCACAAACAAAAACTCAAACTCTACATTCACAAATAAAAAATATTATGAAAAACCTGAAGGTATTTCTAACCTGGGAGTCGAACAGATTGAAGAGGATGATTCGGGAAACGTGGAAACCCTCCACATTTAACTGAATATGTGGGGGTAGAACAAAACGTATTAAAAAACGAAAAACATTTTTTTCTCACAAATAATAACCCATTAGATGATTTTCTTCAGGAAGAATGTGAATATGATCATGCACCCATAGAAAATCGTTGTCCTTTGATAGAAATTAACATTTTTAATTGTAAATTTGCAGTTTTGTTGGACACAGGCATTAAAGTTTTTGCCATTTCAATGGATGCTTGGTTACAATTGAGTAATTCTCACAAATTCATTCCATATTTCCCTGTAACAGGAATACGTGTAATAGGTGCTTTCAAAACCAAACCACAAAAAGTTTCTATTTGAGCACAGCTATCTTTCAGCAAGGGAGGTGAAGAATTCATTTTCGAATTTCTGGTAATCGATAATTTGCATCATCCTATGATTATTGGTTGTGACTTTCTTAGGTTTTACAATGGTACAATGTTTCTATCTGAAAATAGGGTAACATTGCAAAATGGTAGTGAAGTGGTGAATATTCCGGAAATTTCTATTGTTCACAACGTTTCTAGTACTAACAGCATGGCAATTTCCACTCTAGTAAACAAAAGTGTTCATGAGAAATGTGCGTTTGTTGAACAGGGTGAATGTCAAATAGGTTTGAGGTTTAATGAAATAGTATAGAATTGTGATCTCTCACCATTTGAGAAACAAAAATTGTTCTCAATTTTTGAAAAGTTCTCAAGTGTGTTCTCAAATATACCTGGAAGAACAACAGAGTATGAACACGAAATAAAATTGAAGGATAATTCAGAGTTCTTTGTCAAGCTATACCAAATTCTGAGATCTTCTGCGATCTTAGCCGGGCATTCGACTGTGTCAAACACACTTTATTATGTAGTAAACTAACAGCAATTGGTATTCGAGGTCAGTCCTTGAAGTGGATTATATCATATTTATCTGGACGTCAACAATACGTTAGTGTTCCCAATATCACGAAACAATCGGTAAATGTCAGCAAATCTGATTATATTCCTATCACTATGGGTGTCCCACAAGGATCTGTTTTGGGGCCCGTTTTATTTTTACTTTATATAAATGATATAACATCTTTGAGTTCATCAGTACACTTCACAATATATGCAGATGACACTTCTATTCTGATATCTAACAAAACAAATGCCGCTTCAGAAATACAATCTAATGATATATTGTCGAATCTTCATGAGTGGTTCTGCAGGAATTCCCTTTATCTTAACGCGGAAAAAACACATATAGTACACTTTCACAATAAACAAAAACAGGTAGCTAATATGGACATTAAAATTGGCAATAATCAAATTGACAAAGTATCATGTGTGAAATTTCTGGGTCTATATGTCGATGAATGTCTTGACTGGAAGAGACATTGTGAGGCAGTCGTTTCAAATATGAATTCTGTGATCTATATGCTTCGTAATCTAAGATCTGTTCTTACTCATGACCAGTTGACCATGCTGTACTTTGCTCAGGCAGAATCTCGCTTGAGATATGGCATTGTCTTTTGGGCAATGTCATCAAAATTCAATGATGTTTTTATCTCCCAAAAAAAAATAATTCGTTGTATTGCTGGTGTATCGAGAACAACCAGTTGTAAGACTTATTTCAAAGAATTCAAAATCTTAACTTTGCCATGCCTGTTTATTTTTGAAGTCTGTATATTTGTATACTGCAATTTAAAACATTTCAAAACTAATGCTCAAGTGCACTCAGTCAATACAAGGCAACATAATGATCTACATGTACCTTTTTCGAAAAAAAAATGTTCTTCTCAATTCTCCATCTATAATTGGCCAAAGGATCTTTAATAAATTACCATTGATCATCAAATCTATTTCTGAATTGAAATCATTCAAATTAGCATTGAAAGAATTTCTATTGAATAAGGTTTTTTATTCTGTAGATGAATATTTTTTGCACTGATCTCAGACTTTTTGTGATATATGTATGTTCTTCTTTTGTGATATGAATGTAGTTTTAAATTTAGGTTAGGTATTTTATTTTCAGAACATTGACTAATCCTATACAAATTATTTTGTCATAAAGGAAATAAAATCTTACTTACTTACTTACTTATTCCAGTGGCGCACAGAGATGCTGTTGACAAAGATATTCAACAAATGCTATCTTGGGGTGTCATTGAGAGGTGTTCATCAAAGTACATATCTTCATTGATGACGACACTGAAACTAGATGGGAACATCAGAGTATGTTTGGATGCTCGATATCTAAACAAGGTCATGGAACCAGATTTCGAACATCCAAAACCTATCCATGAAATAATCAAATTGTTCTCGAACAAACAGGTCATGAGCACTTTAGACCTTACTCATGGATATTGGCAATGTCCAATCAGAAGAGAGGACAGCCAATACACTGGATTCATGGTAGTCACAAAAACCTATCGCTTCTGTTCTCTTCCGTTTGGCCTGAAAAATGCAACTAGCTCTTTTACTAGATGCATTGATAAGATATTTGGCCCCAAATTTCAGGATTTTCTTATTGTCTATGTAGATGATATTCTGGTATTATCCAATAACATAGATGAACATTTGCAACATCTTTCTATGGTTCTAGAACGTTTGTCCAGCGCAGGAATCACCCTTAAAATTGAAAAATGTCAATTTTTTAGGAAAGAAATATCTTATTTAGGATATATTTTTGACAGTGAGGGTGTGAAAGCTGATCCAGAAAGAATACAAGCTATCTCCGATTATCAGCCTCCTCGAAATCAAAAGGAATTACAGAGATTTCTTGGACTCTGTCAATATGACAGAATGTTCACGCCTCATTTCGCAGACTTGTCAGCACCGCTCACTCGCCTTCTTCGAAAGAAATCCACTTGGAGGTGGCAAAAAGAAGAATCTGAGGCATTTGATAGTCTGAAAAATGAGTTGAAAAAAGATGTGATGCTTTACCACCCAAATCCTCACCTTCCTTGGAAAGTTATGAAGGATGCAAGTGATGATGGGATATCTGGTATTCTTTTCCAAGTTGTCGAAGGAAAAAGACAGATAGTGGCTTGTGCGTCACGTCTTCTTTTGGATCGTGAAAAAAACTACAGCATTTTTGAGAAAGAGCTACTCGCTGTGCTGTGGGTGATACAAAAATGGAGAGTATATTTGCTCGGTACCCATTTTACTCTGCATACTGATTGCTGATTCATTGTTTAAATAAACTCCTGCAGGTTGTTATCCCCAAGAATCACCAGATGGGCATTAGCGTTGCAAGAATTTTCATTTGATGTCAAATATTTACCGGGACACGAAAATGTGGCTGCTGATGCATTATCCAGGCATGCCTGCAGCAGACTGCCCGTTCCGACTGACAAATGTTTTCAGATTTTCAAACTGATGCTCTCCAGAGATTTTCTACCAACTCTGAAGGACATGAAGAAACACCAGATGGAAGATGAAAAACTGAAACAAATCAAAGATTTGATAGATACTGATACTAAGGTTCAGAGACAATTTGTCATTCATGAGGATACCTTATATAAAAGAGGTGACAATGAACATAGTTACCAGCTTTGTATTCCACATCAACTGGTTACGAAATCCATCATAAATATCATTCTGCTCTTGGACATCCCGGTGTTCATAAGACCTGGTTGAGTATGAGGGAAGAGACTTGGTGGAGTAATATGCATCGAAGGATAAAATCTGTTGTAAAAAGTTATGACATCTGTCAACGAGCCAAGTCTTCTGCTTTGTCAGTACCACCACAGAGTAATATTATTTCACGAGGTTAGGATGATCTTATTGCAATGGATTTGTATGGGCCACTTGTTAAGAGTCGTGGTGGGGCACAGTACATATTTGTGATTGTCAATGTATTCACAAAGTATGTTGTCCTGTATCCTCTGAAAAAAGCAACTTCTCGTTCTATATTACATCGTCTATTTGCAGAATATTTTCCCACACATGGAAAGCCCAAAAGGATCTTACAGGATCGGGGAAGTCAATTCACTTCTACTTTGTGGAAGAAATCATTAGAAGTTGCTGGTATCCAGCTTGTCTACAGTTCTGTTCGTCACCCTGCTTCGAACCTTTCGGAACGTACTCTACGTGAAGTTGGTAGGTTGTTCCGCACCTATTGTTCGGACAAACACTAGAAATGGACTTGTGAAATCACAAAGCTAATAGAAATCTTGAATGAAATCGTTCATGAGTCTACTGGATTTTCATCAAGTGAGCTTCAGCTTGGTAAGGAGCGAGTAAAACTTCTTCCAGCATTTTTCAGAGCATCTGTGGAACCAAAGGAAGTATTGCCACTAGAACAGAAACTTATTCTTGCGGAAGCAACTCTTTTGAGTAAAGCTGCACGCAGAGCTTACCGAAATCCAGGCAAAAAGTTCATTGATTTTCAGATAGGAGACCTTGTTCTTCTCAAAGCTAACAATTCTTCATCTTCCATAAAGTCTGAAATGAAAAAGTTCCTGTTATTATTTGAAGGACCTTTCAGAATCAAAAACAAAATTCATGATCATACTGACCTTCTAGTAAACCCGGAAAATAATAAAAACGAAAGAGGCATTTTCCACTCGTCACATCTGAAATTGTATCATTTACCAGCTTCTGTTCTGAAGTCAATACATTCACATAAGCTGTGGGAGCAAGTTGTGCTGAAACCATAGTTTCACGTAACATTTTCAGTTGTGATCACGCTGTACAAAATTATAACCCTTCATTTTGTTGAAAATAATTGCTACAATCACAACTACCTGTATTGAATCCTGTATTGCTAGTTGCCTACCTTTTCATATGCTCATTTGAATCTATCGTGCGAACAAATTTACGATTTGTTGGAGTTGTTTGTATTTCTAGTACTTTGTTTTTTCTCTGCTTTTTACTGTCTCATGGGGAATATCGAGGCTTTTCGTTATAATAATCACGAGAGTACAGCTGATTTATTGTATCTGAAATAAGTGAACTCTGAATTGATTTTGTCTGATTTGAGTATAATATTGTAAAATATTTTCTAATCTTGGCATTCGGTAATTTTTTTTTAGGTAAGATGATTTGAAAAATATGTAATTCGTTACATGATCAACGAAATATTTTTTTTTAGATACAAAAAGTCATTTTTTATTGTGGTCACTGTGGATTTCGCACAATCAGTCAATAAACCTGTTTTCTGGGACATCTCACGGATTTCTTTATTCACGAACTCAGCTCAACCCACGAGAGTTTCAGCTCAAACTTTTCTCAAACATATGCAATTTCGTGTGTAGCACATGCATATTTGCAAGCATCATTTCATCCATTTTTGTCAAGGTGCGATATTTTGAAAACATCTCAACCGAATATTCCATTATCTTGATATCCTCCCGATCAATTGTTGGAGTTGATTCAGTGAGAATCTTCAGACACAAATGACCACAGAAGACTATTGAATTTCTGCTGACGATCATACTTATATTCGATTTTTACTTTCGAATATTTTTGAAAGTATCTAATCAATTCCATTGGTGGGGGTGAATCTCCAAAACTATCGAAATATGTGACTTCTTTTCCACAGTTTTTGTATGCAACCCTATGTGTTCCAGGACCACTTGTTTCATCTAAATTGGCAATAGCTGTCTCATACAGTAATGGTCTTAAAGAGGGTAATCTGTCACGCCTAAAAACACCACGGAAGTGTGGAATTTTCAATTTCTGTGCATAATAATTGAAATCGATATCGGTGAGAGGCCTCAGAGACAGGGGATCAACTAGTTTCTTGATTTTTGTGTTTGCGAAGGTTTAATGGGTTAGGATTTCATACGTTCAGCAATAATGCGGAAACAGTGGAGCCCTCCGACAATAAACCAAACTCCGTTTTCATTTTAGATTATGTGATACGTGAAGAGCAGGATATCATAAGATCATATCACTTTATGTAATGTCATAAAAAAGTGTGGAATATTCAATTTCTGTATATAATATTTGATATCGATATCGGTGAGAGGCCTCAGAGACAGGGAATCAACTAGTTTTTTGATTTGTGTGTTTGCGAAGGTTTCTTAATGGGTTAGGATTTTACACGTTCAGCAATAATGCGGAAACAGTAGAGCCCTCCGACATCAAACCAAACTCCGTTTTCATTTTCGATTATGTGATATGTGAAAAGAAGGATATCATAAGATCATATTACTTTATGGGACGTCATGAAGATATTGATTGTTTTTATCTCGCACAAACATATTCACGAGTTCCTAATTAATTAGTACGTGATAATACCAATTTCATTAAAATGTTCAGGAAGATGAGACAAATTTTCATTATATTTAATCAGATATCATTCAGATAGTTTCAATTGATCTGTGTTGAATGTTGGGAGTATCAATTTGGATTTCTGGTCATTGACAAGGATAGAAAAATGCATGAAGGTAGATATCGCAAGGGATTCGATATTTTAATATATCCATGATGATTCCATTCAACTTCAATCGATCGTAGGATTGTATAGAGATCACATCAGTGAATTCGTGTATGATAACAAAAAAAATGAAGTCAAACAATGGTTATGTAGCTGGAAATGAAAACAATGAAATGAATTTGAAACGTCAACTACAACAGAAGCTGTCAGACAAAAATTCAACTCAATCGAGCATGGTTATATTGAGAATCGTATAGCATTGGAAAAATTTTATGAACCCATTACGAAACCATTGAATGTTTTATCATCAAATGCCACTACGAAAATATCGCAGTTATCCAACGATCAAGTTAACTTTCAGACAAGTCCATTTCACCCCACAAGTACTCCAATAGAAATGAAGCAATTTTCTGGCAGTGTATCATCTGCGGACAATGACTCAGGCACAATGAAGAATGAAATTGCAGCGGGCCTATTTGAAACACCACCATCATCATCACGCATCAGTTCTTCAGATCTCAACTCTCCATCCAATGTAGATGATAGTCTCGAAGATCTGTTGAAAAAACATTTGAGATATATCAAAGGTAGAAATGTGGCATATGATGCAACATTTGGCGTAAGAATGGATTCTATCACACAGAAACTGAAAATGGGGAATCTTCAGGTAAAATTCAATGACGGAAACATGATATAATATTCCTGAAGAATCCACAAAATATTGATCATGAACAAATTCAACAAACATATTCGAAGATGTTGAACTTAACGAATGCTCTATACAAACAACAACAATGGAAGATTGGTTTCAAAAATACGAATTCCAAAAAAATTCGCGGAAGTTATTGAGCCTATACTAGACTCAACGTATTATCCAATGAGGGATAGAACTGAAATTGGTGGAATAGTCAATCGAAACAAAATGCAGAAAATTTATAATCCCAAACCAGCGAATTATGTCTACTGGAACTTTCCCAAGGAGTTAATTGTTCGTTCACGACTATGGCCAAAATTATGAAATAATTTCAATATTTGAAGAATTGCGTGAAGAACTGAAGAAGGAATAATATATTCAAACATTCACAAATAAAAATCACTCTCGCCCCATTATTCAGTGCTCAACGACTCTGAAGACGAGTGTGTCGAAAGCAATGTGGATTTCAATCAAACTGATGGTTTGGATGGTAGTGTAGTGATAGGGAGAGTCCAGGCGCTAAATATGAATCAGACTGTGGAAAACCGAATAGAGTTGTGTTGTATAACCGAGAGTTATGTGAGGATTGCCACCGTCATCGGGCACATTGAAAATATATGCCTGATATGTTTTAGATTTTATGCTGCTCATGTGAACAATGGTGGGTGGTATGAGCACGAAGATATGCATGAGATTCCAATATTCAGTGAGACATATCATGGACACGGTGTAAAGCATGTGACACTCTGCTTACACAATACCGATATATCGATACATGCATGATCTGCAATAACACCCCTTTCTCCCAGCACTAACCTTGGTCCAATGGGTCAAAAAACTATCAGCCCTTTTCAGGGTTACAAAAATTGAAAAAAGCGTTATATATAATATATATATATATATATATATATATATATATATATATATATATATATATATATATATATATATATATATATATATATAATAGAATGTACACTTATGATGCATTAGACGTTCGGAATATGTAATACTAGCCGTAATGATGCAATTTTAGAAAAATAAAAATTAATAAAGGTCATGTCAAAGTCATTTCGGGTTGCCCCTAAGGCGAGTGGTAACCCTGTACCGCTCTAACCGTTCTACCCACCGAAAGTTTTTTTTCTCAAAAGTATATATTTTATTAGGAAAGTTGAAAACATGCGGTTTTATTGTTAGATTGTAAAAAAAAATTTAAAAAAAGTTCTGCAATGAAAAAAAATTTTTCTGACATATATATATATATATCTATATATATATATATATATATATATATATATATATATATATATATATATATATATATATGTCAGAGGAGATGGGTAGTCTTTGCTGACTAGTTAAGAACAAAAATAGAAAAATAGTTGAGTAAGCAGCATGCTATGTTTATTGTCATCTTCAGGGACAGCTACAATTTTCTATAAATTGGTAATTTGAAAGATGAAAGTGCGAAAAACACTACTTACAGTGTCCACGGGATTGAATTCAAAGAGGTTGTTAGAAATTTGAAACATGTATGATACATATGTCACATAATCATCAAAACTTTCATTAAAAATATTCATATCAAAATAGTTGAGGCTTTCGCGGCCGAGGTTTTCAGTATCACTACTTTTATTCGGGTTTGAAGGCCGTCGTTTTTTGGAATTTCTTCCTGACGTTTCGCTGGCTCGAGTGGCTAGCTTCTTCAGAGGTTCATTCATCTTGGAATTCACTCCGATGACTGGAGATTGTTTCTTCGCAAGTTGTATTTATGCCGATTCAGGTAGTTTGCGGTGCTAATTATTCCATTCGGATTCGGGGAATTGTCATTAATATTGATTACCTTGTTTACTTCCTGTGGGTTCGGAGAATAATCATCATTAATATCTGAAGAACTACCTGCAGTTATTATCGATTTTCTTAAAATGGGATTCCATATTCGGTTGAGGCTGTCAACCTCAACCGAATATGGAATCCCATTTTAAGAAAATCGATAATAACTGCAGGTAGTTCTTCAGATATTAATGATGATTATTCTCCGAACCCACAGGAAGTAAACAAGGTAATCAATATTAATGACAATTCCCCGAATCCGAATGGAATAATTAGCACCGCAAACTACCTGAATCGGCATAAATACAACTTGCGAAGAAACAATCTCCAGTCATCGGAGTGAATTCCAAGATGAATGAACCTCTGAAGAAGCTAGCCACTCGAGCCAGCGAAACGTCAGGAAGAAATTCCAAAAAACGACGGCCTTCAAACCCGAATAAAAGTAGTGATACTGAATATTCATATCAGTCAACATTACAACAGTTTAAAATTATATCAAAATTTCATGAGTAGACGTCCATTCACATGTCGAACGCCGGTATGGAATGATAGAAGTTTGTTAGGTTAAAAGTTCCATTCTGCATGGATGTCCGGAACTACGTAAAATATGCGGAAATGTTGGTAGGTCGACGCATCCTCAGAGTGATACCGCGAATTTTTGAAATTTGCAAGAGTATAGAATAGACATCGTTGCCAGAGTTGCTGAAGGCCCCGTTGAATTTGAGTAAACTATGTGAAAATGATTGAAGTTTTGAAAAATATTTTCATAAAAAAGGAATAATTCTAAACATTATAATTAAATAGAAATACGGGAGCTTTGGTCCCTGAAATTTGGATCACCTTGATCCAACTGTAGTGAATATGAATATATCTCACTGAAGTGATTGATATCAGATCTTTTGTTCGAACATGAGACAGGCTGGGAGATGGAGGCCATCTCCTGAAAGAGTCTTTTATGTTTGTTTGGTTCTTTTGTGAGACTTATTTTTGCCTCAATGGGGGCAAAAATTAGTCCCATTTTGGCTTGTCATGTAATTGATGGCTTGTTAGATGTAGTCATTGATGTTCTCCCTTATCAGTTACATTTCATTAAGAAATATGTCGATGATATCATTCTCGCCTCACCTGCTGGTTGCACTGATGTGATTGTGGAAATATTCAACAGCTACGACCCGTACATCCAATTCACGGTGGAGTGTGAAGACGATGAACGTAGTGTGCCATTTTTAGACACGAAATTCATTCGTTCACTTGACAATATCATCATCATCGATTGGTATAGAAAACCCATGAGTTCGGGTGGATACATGAATTACTTGTCGTACCACAAGGAATCTATCAAGGTCAACGTAGTTGAGCAAATGAAACATCGAATACTCAGCATCTCGGACAGTGCCTACCATGCTAGGAATTTGAGAGTACTATACGACTTATTTCGAAATTATTTATATCTACGTACTCTTCTCAAAACAAATCCTATATAGCACATGATACATGAATTACTTGTCGTACCACAAGGAATCAATCAAGGTCAACCTAGTTAAGCAAATGAAACATCGAATACTTAGCATGTCGGACAGTGCCCACCATGCTAGGAATTCGAGAGTACTATACGACTTATTTCGAAATAATTCATATCCACATACTCTTCTCAAAAAAAATCCTATATAGCACCACCATGGAACCCCCACAATTGGATATCAATGATAATGCTTTGGATGCTGTAGATGTAGTTGGTCCAGTCCATGTTACCAACACTTTTTTCACATCTTTTCTATACAATAACGATATTTCGCATAAAATCTCAAGAATTTTCAAACCCTGTGATAAAAATAATATTGTAAACAAAACCGTTTCAACAAGAAATTCACTTTTTACGTAGAGTAAGTAGAAGACAAAATTCCTTTAACATTTCATTCGGATATAGTGTACTGTATTCCATGTTCTTGCTGTAACAATGAGTATATTGGTCAAACAAACAGACTCCTCAAAGACAGAATTTGTTCAAACAAGAGTGACTGCAGATTGCAGCCAGAGAGATGTGCCCTTAGTGAACATGTGCATAAAGAAGTTCATAATATGGATTTTGGCTCAACCAAAATTCTACTCAAATGGAAACTAACTGGATTAACTACAACTTCATTTCAAAAAGTATTTGACGTAGATGCGTATTTTAGAAGATATTTCAGAAAATATGTGACCTCTTCGAAAAAAAATACTTCTTCAGAAAAAATGGTCTTTGCAAATTGCAAATCTGGTTTGCAATATATAAAAAATTCAAAACGACGCGACCTTTTGCAAGAACGCCTGCCTAACATGCTCTACTTCACTGGCCTCAGAATGCTTGGCCACACCTACCGATGGGTGTAATCACCAATGCCTGCGGATATTCACAGTTTTTCTTATTCCCCTAAAAGTTTCAGATGGCTCCGTGTTGATTTGCAGCAGTGAAGGCCATTGAATGGATAGTAAAGAGTGTTTCTGTCAGTTATTAGTTTTTTCGTTCAAATTTCCTATTTTGTTTTGGATGTGAGATTCTTGTGAAACCATTATGTGAGCAGGGACGTGCAAATGTTTTTCTCAGTGTTTTCTCATTCAGAACAATTAGTTATGATCCATCGATAACTGGTTCCAACACATGCATAAAAAATCTGATGATTACTGAGGATTGATACAATTTCTCAGAACTTGCATTAGCCATCTAGCAGTTCATTGAAGAGGCGCCCTAGGGTATTCAACAGCGACCTGTACATAATAACCTTCTGTGAGTACCTTCCTTGCGATGCATTCTATAGTGCAGCTTCCACGGTGGAGGTGGCGCTGCAGAAAACTACAAAAGTCGATTTGATTTCACAGTTTCAGACATTCTGTAAGAAAAAAACAGACATGTTCGATGCGCCGTCACAGTTTTAGAATCAATGAGTCATTTTCCGTTTGAAACTCATGACGCTGATATAACCACTAAGCGAGCATTTGCCATCTGCTGTCTAGTTTTTGAACACAATCAACCTCAAACTCTGATATATGTTGGGTCTTTTCGAAGATGGAGCTTCATGCCCACTTGTATTAGTTGGAATCAAAAAACATCACTATAGTTTTCACTTCTTCAGTATGAAGTTATTATTTGCAGTGAGATGCGTGACCAAATACCAATTGTCACATGAATTTGGAAATTTCATAATTTTTTAATGTAAATATCATCAGATCACAGAAATTTCTGAACTTGCCTTCATTGATGACTAATGAATTGGCTATCCAGCTGGTTGGGCAGAACGGAAAAGAAGCCCTTCCATGTCACAGAACTATCCAGATTGTTCAAAAGGTAATTTTTGAGAAAGCTATTCTGATTTGACTTACAGAGGAAACAATGTTCAATTCTGTTAGAAGCTCTAGTTTGAACTAATAGTTAAGTATACGTTCGTGGTTTTGTTTGTTCAACTCTTTTGTTTGGTTTGTAGAGAATTGGTGTGTACCTCTTATTCAGCGTATTATAAGCAATTCAATTTGAACACGGTCCAATGCAGGATCTCTCAATGAAGAAGTCAAATAATTTTACTATAATTTCCAAAGAATGCATCAAACTATATCTCCATTGATCGAAATCTTCAACTTCAAAAGCAACATGATTATCGTTGATAACATCACCTCAAACGATATTATGGTGTGTTGAAAAAGCATCTTTAATCAAATCGATCGCACCATATTGCACATTCAACAAGGATATCATTGAGTAAGACAAAGTTGTAGCTTGTTGCAACATCAAGAAGTTTATCTGATTTCTTGATTTGAGTTAACCTCAACGTTTTTGACCTTTAAATTTTTTCTGTGAACTTGGCGCATTTTTTTTTTTCAATAAAAACAATTATAGTTTCGAATTATTATTAGTCATACCCTATTGAAAAAGTGTTAACGTGAATTAAAGTTGCTGGGCAACGATTTGTTTTTTTTTAAATTTCGTTTATTTTTAAAATGAATACAATTGCTCGGTAGCTGTGCTGGATCAAACGTAAAAATCCGACATTGAAGCGTTCACGCGTTTATATAAGGAATATAATGCAAAATCAGCGTCTACGAGCTATGACAAACACTTGGATCAATACAATGAATGGTATTCATTATGAATATATCACTCCTCCTTCCTTAGGGTGAAAATAATACGTCTGTGTTATTTTCAGAACAACGATTTGGTTCTAGTTGAATATTATTATCTCGAGTTGAATATCGAGTTGAAAATAATCTTATTAAATTGAAAATCTGTCGTCTAAAAATAAACAGTGATAATAGAACAATAAAGATTATGCATATTGAATATAAAATATGTGAAGAATTATTTTCTTCCGGTCGTTGTAGACTATGCAGTTGAGTCTTTTCGGCTATCTTCTGGAGATGGCTCAGGTCATCTAGGTTGATTTTTCCTAGAGTATACAGGGGTAGAATTCCTCTTGAGGGTGCCTCGAGAGTGTCCAGTTGTGGTAGTTGAAGCGGTGTTTCTTCAATGGTAGGGGCGTCATTACTATATACATCGCCATTGATTTTCAATTTGCAATGATAAGGGATGTAAGTTTAGGTTGGTTGATTTCTTCATAACCATTCTCTTGGCAAACTTTTTCAATATAAATTTGATTGAATGGTATAGCAATGAGGTATGCATTGGTGATTGGTTCAACGATGTCTTGTTGAATTTGGATGTCTGTTGTTTGTCAGTACGTTGTCTCATAAGAATTTCAGGAATACAGTCGTTATTCGAAATTTCATTTTCGATGTACTGGATACAACTATTTTCAACTTTGATGCAGGTCTCATCAGCATAATGATGATATGTCGAGTTCAATATAATATAATAAGGTTTTAAGGGTAAAATGGTTCTATTGGAGATAGGGATAGGATAGAGATGGAAAAGCTCATAAACGTTTTCTTGGAGTATCGGAAAATGAACAATGAACAGAATTCTTTCATTACTGTAACCAATTTCTGTTTCTAATAATCTATAATATGATTGAGGATTTTTGAAAACTGGTAATCCATTTTTGTATAGAGAGAACATTATTTTTGTTTATTTTTCTAATTCATCAATTGATACTATAGTACTTGAACTATATTGAGTTCGGCGAATAATATTGAATCTTCGATATTATTTAAGAGGAATAGCATATTTTGACTATCAATTATCATTTTATCTAGTGAATTTTGTAATCGTTGGAATAATGTATACTTATTCAAGCTTTGAACAATACTTTGAATTTGTTGTTGAATAAATTTTTGATTGCTTGATATTTTCTTTACATTTTTAACTGTTTCATTCATGAAATCTTGAGTTATAGATAAATAATTTTTTATGTCTTGTTTTGATTTTCGGACAGTGTTGCAAGAGCATTATCGTATCTTTCACCGTCTTCATCATCTAAAGTGCCGAACAGTCATTAATGAATTGTACCTCCTACATTTATGAGTCCTCTTTTATGTTTTTCATATGTTTGTGGTTTGAAGTCTATCCATAATTTGTTCAAGGAGATAGTTCAAATGTTCATGCATATGTTGAAGTTGGGGATATAATTCGTCTTTAATAGAGACTAGATTTTCAATTGTTTTTGAATTGTCTCTAATACGTTGTATAGGTTTATCAAATTTTGTCAAGTCTAGAAATTTGATGAAAGTGTGATTGTTGAATGTAATTCTTGCTTGTCCGAGGGAAAAAGGAAGAATTGGGTTAGTCAGAGTCTTCAACTTGATCTGTTGTCCTCCTATCATAGTAATGCCTATCAGGAGTATTATTTGTAGTAGCATCTGAAACAATTCGTTGGGGTTTCAGTTGTTGTTTATGATAGGTTGCTTTAAGAGTTTTTAATTTAATATCCTCATTTTCTATTGGTTCAACAGCTCTATAGAGGGGTGTTGTTTTACTTCTTTGTTTGTCATATAAATAGACTTGTTGGTCAAGTTTTATCTCAGGGGGTTCTTTTCTTTCTAAATTAACTTCATCTAGAGATGCTTTTGCTTTCTCGTTATTTGTTTTTATCATATCATTTATTATTTTTATGTTTCTGTCATGTTTTTCTAGGTAGTCAGTCATTACTTTTTGTGTGGTTATATCAAGTGGGTTTCCATGATTTAAATTTCCTTTAATTATTTGAAATGGGGTATAGTTAGTTGCCGAATGAATTGTGTTGTTATACCCTAGAATTGCGTATACCATGTCAGATGATATTGATCTATGTGGAAATTCTTGTTTCAATATTCTTATTTCTTCTAGTAATGTCGAATGAAGTCTTTCAGTTGGACTATTACTATTAGGATTTTTGGGTGTTGCATAATGTAATTTTATGTTATGTTTTTAATGCATTAGGTTGAATAGGGTACGCTTGCGCGATGCGTGAAAAACTATCAATCAATGTTAAGAATTTTGTTTTATTTATCGATAGTATATCCATATAAATATGTTTAAAAGGATATTCTCCGATAGGTGTTGGTTTGAATTTTATTTCATATGGGTGTCTTTCATATTTAGATTTCTGACAATCTTCACAGGTATTGATATAATCACGTATATCAGTTATTATATCAGGCCAATTCTCCTATATATGGTTTTTGTTTCATGATGATATTTTATTTTCTCTCGTTGTTCTCCTTTATTTGTAATTTCTTCAAGTAAAATATTACTCTGGATTGGTTTGATTGCACCGTTCTCAAAGTATTTTTGAATAGTTGAAATCACAGTTGTTTGTAATTCTTCTTGAATTCATTTGTATGATTTGGTTGTAAATAATTTTTCATTGTCTCTACCAGGTTTTGTTGGAAGTTTTTATAGGGCAAAAGCATATTGGCTGGTTTTATCAAATACTTTTTGTATTGTTAAACGTGGTGAAATAGCATCTCGGCTACAACGAAGGAAGATTTGATTTTGAAATTTATTCAATTCTTGTTCTGAAATCGGTATTTCAAGAACTGCATTTTCTGCACTTATGTGTTCAGTGTCTAAAGATTCTTCATCTTTTTCCTTTTTTGTAGGTGGACGAATTTGAATGTCCGAAATGATGTTCATTTTTTTATTCTCTCCTTTTGTTTCTCTTTTTGTTTCCGTTTCAATTAGTTCCTTTATATCATCTAGATCATTTTCTGAGAGTTGAGGAATTTTATAATTTGAGTCAAATAGTTCGGGGAGATCATCTTCAATTCTACATTCTTGTGGATCAATATTCACTGCAAGTGATTGGGTTTCAATAGGATTTATTTCTATTCGAGATAAAGCATCTGCTACTTTATTTTGTTTGCCTTCTCTATATAGGATTTTATAATCAAATTCCTCCAGTCTTAGTCTCCATCTTACAAGTCTTGAACTTGGGTTTTTTAGGTTGAATAACCATTCGAGTGGTTTATGATCTGTTATCAGGGAAAAGGATACCGCACACTTTAATAGGAAAAATGGCCCTTTGTCGAATCGGCTGAATTTCTGATATGTCATAATCCATGTAGCTAACAACACATGGATATACTAGGTACGTCCTTTTTATTTACCGCGGTACAAAGACGTGAATGGGACTTCCATGGGATATCCCATCCAGGATGTCCCATGAGGTATATTCATAATCCCTCCCGCACAGGATGCCCAATGGATGTCCCATTAAGTAAATCCATAAGCTGTCCCATTCATGTCCCAGTTATTTCTTTTATAAAAAACATGAATATCAATTAAAATGATTAGTTCAGTTCGAAAATTGCTATATCTATGGTACAACTTTTTCTCTAGATATTTTTATCATTGAATGACAAAATCTTGCATCTTGTATTTGTGTTGCTTATATAATTACATGCGTGTTTACACTGATCCGCTTCAGTAATTTGACCAAAGTTGGAAGACGAAATAGTTGAAAACGAGCCAACCGCGCCAATGAGGCATTTGTTCGCATGTCGACTCATAGATGGCAACAAAATTGATGAAAATAATGACAATTGATACTCCTCAACATTTTGTTTTTGAATCATTGTATCTTTTCTTATTCGAAAAATGAGCTTATCGGAAATTGACAACGTAACATAGGGCATATGTCGAACTTTCGTATCAACTAAGATATTGATATGCCTAGAAGTGTCCTCAGTTTTCTACCCAATGCTCACGTCAACAAGCCAACGGCCTTGGGTGCGAGCAACTTCTTTGAAAAATCATACATTATTGTATTTCCTGAAACAAAAGCAGAAATGAGAAAAGTATTCCACAACCAATCAAATTGACCGGTCCTCCATTTATTATGGCAACAGTGTGATATTACTGAAGTGATATGTCAACATAGTGCTACCAATCGGGTTGTTCCGTATATCGTTTCGGTTGACCAGAACGTTCTCTCTCTTTATGACATTGGCCTGGTCCATTCAAGCGAGACAGAGAGGGAGAACCGCTCTGGGTAACCGAAATGACGGAACATATCCTTAACCTCATTTTCCCAAAGCTTCGCGGGGTGTTTTGTTCGATTCGGCGTTGTGTTGATTAAGCTGTGGTATATTGTAGCGTGGTTGAACATTTTGAATTTTATATAATAGTGAGAATTAGTAGTATTGTGAGTGATCTGCTAGAGTTATTCAGACATTAAAAAGTAAGTGGTTATTGGAGATATTAAGTCCTCGTAGAAAAATAATTATTAAACCTACCTAAAATACTACATATCCAATCATGGATAGAAAGAGATAAGTAGGTATTCCCTAAAGGAAACAATATGATTAGTAAATATTATAAAAGGGCACGAAAACTTGATGGAAGAGAAAATGATATATTAGATCATTCGTAGTAGTAGTGTGGATAGAAGTTGTACATCACAGGTGGAAACCTCAGTGGAGAGTGATATCTGTCACATATCAATACCTTCTGCTTCAAGAAGCATCAGTAAAGATGACATTCACTCCACATTTCCTACAACGAGTACAATGTCCACGACAAATGCTGACCTATCTGTTGATAATGAATGTATTTCAAGTTCCTAGGAGTTTTCTGATGTTTCTTCTATTGAAGAATTGAGTCCTATTTCTGCAGAGGACCTTATTCAAAATGAACCTTCCTTAAATAACAATAGAAATTCGAATAATGACTCTGTAAATATTAGATCTAAGTTAACTGAATGGGCTCTGAACTATAACATAACACATACAGCAATATCAGATTTATTACAAATATTAAAAATTAAAATGTACATTCCCTAGTTTACCTGCATCTGCCAGAACTCTATTGCACACTCCTAGACAATTAACTATTCATAAGATTGAACCAGGAAGATATTATCATTTTGGATTCAGAGAATGTCTGATGAAATTGTTGAGCCGTCATGAAGGAATCTTCCTGATTTCAAAAATAGAAGTATTCATTAACATTGATGGATTTCCATTATCAAAGAGTTCTGGTAGTCAGCTCATTTAGAAAAATATAATAGTATATTATGCAACGATCGTGTAATGATGGTTATTAATACATGAGCATAAACCGGGATACGAAACGAGCCGAAGGTGAGTTTCGTATGGTTTATGCGAGTGTATTAATAACCATTACATGAGAGTTGCATACGCTATTTTATCTACACCCAATAAATAATGAAGAACTAAAAATATTATATTATTAGGTATTTATATTGAACACAATAATAGTAGGTAATCAATCGTATTTCTTTGAAAAATTCTACAAAATTATAATTAATGGTATAACCACGGAAAATACAAGAATGGGAAATGGAAAGGAGAAAAAAATTAAAAAAAAATTCTGCCGAGTTCAGGAATTGAACCTGGACGTATTTTTCCACTGCCGGCGCCTTTGACCACTCGGACATGAGAGCCCATGAATTTGGTTGAAAATAAAAAAATATGTGTTCCATTTGTCAAATGAAAAATATAATCCTTTCGATTGAATTTTTTTCTTGTCTAAGACAACTGTGGAGGGTCGCTGATAATTCTTCTATAACACTGCTATGAGACATTTTCATACGATTATCGAAAATTGACTAAATTCTTCAAAAATTCAATAATTACTGATCTTGACTTGACAAACGTCAGAATGCAAAGTTTGCACATCATGCTTGATTGAAAAATAATGGGTTTCTATTGGTTGATAATCTGTATCGTAATGAAAATCTGTATCGTAATGGATTTCATTATAAAACGGGTTGAGGGCATATAAGTGTATTATTAGAGTACGGGTGTAGATAAAATATTTTATGCACTCACTCGAACTCATTTTCAGTACTTAGTATACTATATATAACACCAAAAATATCTGTTACAGGATCTTCTGAAGCTTTTGGTAACAGGAAACAAATTGAAGAGGCCCTTCAGAAGTTTTTCAGAAGGGCAAAATAGAGGAGCCATTCTGAAATAGTTAGTGTTTGAATCAAGTTTTTTATTTTGTGTATTTTTTCATGCCCTATTTTTGTTTCATATATAGATCCTATTATTCCTGTTTCAAGAATGTATATTTTATTTTCACCCCATTTTTAGACCAAAGTAATGTGATGTATCCAGATCCTATTATTCTTGTTTTAAGAATATATTTTAGTTTCACGTCACTTGTAGATCAAAGTAATGTGAATATATAGACCAGAGTAATAGTATTTTAGTTTTTATATATTTGAGAGTTTACAAATTTTTATTATATTCATTTATTTCATATAGTTTGAATATATTTTTCATTTTATGTTTATGTTTCATTAGTATTTGTTTCCTTCTGAAAGTGAATTTGAAGGATGTTTCTGGAACCAGAAGGATGTCCTTTTCGTTGGATATCTGATGTCCCAGTTGCATCCCTAGTACGTACCATGTCCCTATATTGGATGTCCCAAGAATGCCCAGTGGATTCACTTTTAGTCATAATAGTACAGCCTAGGGACGGTTTCGGGACATACTTATGAGGATATGGTATTTCCCTAGGACCTACCAGAGGGATGGCCCTGGGATGTCCTTTTTGTCGGAAAGCAGATGTCCCAGGGACGTCCCTCGTATGTACCATGTTCCGGGAACAGCTGTACTAGGGACATCCCCAAAACAAATGAGAGATGTCCCAGGGACGTCCATAGGGTGTACTTGTGTTGTTAGGGGTCATTCCAAAAAAAAAAAGTTCAATAGGCACAACTCTTTCTATAGGCTAGTTTTGACGCTGGAGGCCCTCGAAAACTTTCATTTGTTCTTCATTGTTATACAACACGGAACGGTATTCTGGATAATAATCACTATTCTGCATAATCAAAATCTGAATATTCATTAATATAAGATACTATCGAAAGTATTTTTCTTTGGTGTTGTTACATTCGGTCAATTATACAGTGTGTTCTAGCTACTTACAATTTTCAAAGTTCAATAATTCGAAAATAGTTGAAAATCGTCTTAGGTATCTACAATGAAAAAATGTTCATGAATCTTATTCTACATCACAAAGTCAAAAAAAAATAAGGAGTGTTTATTTTAAAATAAATCGAAAGTTAGGTATATTCGAAAAACGTTTGTCCTAAATACTGCGATGTCTAATTAATTTTCATTTTTGAATCGATATCACAATAAAACTCTAGAAATCGAATTTTGACGCAATATTGCTCCACCCTGTATAAAGATATTATAGTCCAGATTTCTTTCAAAA